>VWZF01002549.1:130708-231882 GCA_013396755.1 Sclerurus mexicanus
GAGGAGAGGAGAGGAGAGGAGAGGAGAGGAGAGGAGAGAGTAGAGGAGAGGAGAGGAGAGGAATAAAATTAAGAAGAAATATAGGAAGAGGAAAAGAAAAAAAGAAAAAGAAAAGAGAAAAAGAAGGAAGAAAAAATGAAAGAAAATTGAAAAAGAAAAATAGGGAAAACAGTGAAATTTATCAAGTAACAACATTATCTTTCTGTTAGCACTAACATGAGCTACAGTTTTTAGGTAGTGTCAAACTGCCGGGTCCTCTAACCCTCAGCACTTCTTGTGTTTTTCTGGTCAAAGCTGAACCTCTCCTGAACACTGATGTGCTGAGCTCATGCCCAACACAATGCAGAAGGCCACGTTGCTATACATAAATGATCATAGTTTATCTGTTCTTTGGATACTTGTGGCTTGCAGGTTCTGGGTGCAGCACGAAGTCCAGTGCTCCAGGTCCATACTCTTCAGCAAGTTTAAGCAAATCTACATTGAGTTGAATAAGTACATCCCTATTGAGCAAGAGTTGAAAATGAGCATTCACTGACTTTCTAAGCATTGAATAAGTGAATTAGGAACGGATTATTAGATTCGCTAATGAGAGTCTGACTTGTCCTTTTTTGTAAAGACTAAGCTTATTGATTTCACATTCTTGCCTATTCTGATGTTTTATTTATTACTAAAACACTCGCTTATTATGTGTTTCTATATTAAGTAAATGTCCCTGCAAACAGAACAGCAAATGGAAGAAAAAGCTACTGTATTTCAATATTGTTTCACCTCCTACTTGATCTCTGCAATGATTTCAAAGAGTAAGTTCTGTATCAGTTGAACAACCTGAAGCACAGTCCTTAGCAAGGTAAATTTCAAATGCCTTCCTTCCCCATAAATACATCTGTGATAGTTCCCAAGCCCACACTTTCCAGCCACGTTTTAAACACAGTGCAGGATTTGCCAGCTCCTACATGAAAAATATTATTTTCTCCAGATGACAGTATACAAAACATGTTGTGATGCTATATTTTTTTCTGTTCTCTAATTCTAACTTTCACCTTATTTGTTTGTCCTAAATTCCTAGGCAGGTCCTGTATAATAATTTACTATGTCAGAAACTACATTACTAATTTTGTCCAATGGAAATAAAACAATTCTCTGCAGCTCTGCTTTAAACCTACCAAAGGAATTCTTTTCAATAAACCAAATAATCCTGGATTAGACTGGATTAGAACTTTGCTGTTTTACTCAGTGTGTGTTAAAAGTATATTCACCATATAACCAATGGCCTACTTAGAAAATTAAGATGACAGGTTTCTATGACCAGGGATTTGTGGTTTTCTTTAAAAATATTATTTCCAAATCTTGAAAGTTATTCTTCAGTAAGATTAGTCTAGCTCTATGAAGATCAAGGGAAAAAAAAAACAAAACATGTTAATTCACAGTGTTTTAGACTATGTATGTGTGAATAATGCTTGTGGCTGAAAATCCATTTCAAAAGGAAGAGACAAGATACAAAGGCTGCTTCAGTGTTGTTGAGGTTGGACAAAAGAGCAGTGCAGAGAGAGAACAGCCCCTTCACAGCTAAAGACTGTTCTCAATTCTCCCTCTCTCTTGTTTTTAATCTCCCTCTCAGGTTACCACATTTTCTGTTCCCCTCATGCCACTGCAGTAGTGCTGAGGACAAGTGAGATAATGCTTGGCCCAAATCCAGGCAATCATTTTGGAGTAATTAGTTTAGGAACTGCACACCCAGCCCATACTTATTTTTACAGCTAGGGATCAAGTTGCTCACATTACCTGATTACCTGCCTGTGTGTGGATAGCCAGCCCCAAGGTCCAGGTAAAGGAGGTAAAGCTTGTCCCCAGATAGAAAGTGAGGGTATAATTGAATGTATCATTTTTTTCTGGGAAACTTGGCTCTGCTGCAATGACTTATTTCTCCTCCTGCTGATATTTGCAATCTCCCTTTTGCAGTTCAGCTTTTTTAGCACTTTTAGACCAAGAATATAGTCCATGTTGTGATGCCCTTGGAGCTGCTGTTAATTCTGACATAGTTGCTTTTTTTATTATTTATTTTGTTCTTCTGTTTGTCTGGAGATTTGGAAAGAGCAATATGCATTATGAGGGCTGAGCAATTTTTTGCCCTGAGAAACTATGGGCACAAGCATCTGGGTGTGCACTTTTCAGGTGAATGCTAGGATTTTTAAAGGTATACTGTTCATTCCATACGTTCCCACTGATTTCACAGAAATTAGGTGGTTGTGTGTCAGAAACACACATTCAGTTCCCACATGAGAAATACTGTATAGGGACAGACAATGACGGACATTGACATGCACTGTATGCAGACGGCTTCCTTGCTCAGGCAACCTGTTTGCACTTTTTAGTCCTTCCCTGCCCTATCCAGTGATTCCTGACCAATCCTTTGCCATGCCTCCCCATGCACCCCTCTATCCCAGGGTATCCCTGACCCAAGCTCTTCTCTTGAGTGCACATTGAGCAGCAGTAGTGTCTTTCCCATGACTCTTTGTGTATGCACCTCCTCCCTGACCATGGGGGTCCCTTCAAAGGATATGAAGGAGCTATGTCTTCACCTTGTCCTCACTTCACCTCTCTGTTACAAATGGGAGCAAGGCTGCAGCTTTATGCCAGCTGTGAAGGTAGCCTTGTGCTGTGGATATATTTCCACCAGCAATTGGTCCAAGGCTGCTAACAGTTTCACAAAGACACGAAAAGAGCTAAAGAGCTGTTGGATGCTGAAGGCTTCCAGCCAATACTAGCCTGGATTAGATAGACTGGCAGCCTCAAGGTGCATGGCTCCAATTTCCCATTACCAATTCCCCTGAGCCGCTCAGTCTCCCATGGTGAAAGCTCTAATTCAGGAGAAATCCTGTAGGGCTGCATTGTTCTTGTCCTCCCTGCTTTGTTTCCAATTTTTAGAAGCAAGTCCATGAAGTCTTGCAGCCAGATGCCCGCTGGCGCTCGGGTGAATGTAAGCAGGCGTCCAGAGAATAGTTCAGCTCAAGAACTAATGCTGGGGTTGCTATTTATGTTCCTAGAAATCAGAGCAAATAACAGTATTCTAGTCCCATTTCACCTAGCTGATTATCTTTGCAATCAGTGCGTGAAAGAATTTGAACTCATCAACTACTCAGAACTTTGAATAGTATAACCCAAGCAATGGGAATAAAACAGTGAAAGGATAATTCTATTTCTTTATACAACTGATTGCAAAGAAAAAGAATGAAATATATTTGCAGTTAGAATTTGATTAAACTTTGAGCAAAGAGGTTCAAGCTATTCTTGCAAGAAAAGGTTAATATGTGAATACAATGTTGTTCAAGAGGGACCTTGGTAACGTCAGTGCTCCTTGACTTCCTTAGAAGAAGGCCAGATTCTAGGCTGGCATGAATAGATTATTTCCTTCAAAGTTGGCAGAGTTTTGATGATTGCAACAGCTGAAAGTCTTGCTCTGCACTGCATCAGTGCTATTATAATTAGAATTTTTATCCAGTAAAACTAAGCAAATCAACATGGTCATGGCTCCATGTTTTTCAGCAGCATAGGAGAAATTTGATGTCACTCTCTGGTGGAACGGGCCTAGAGACAGGCTTCTTCTGCCAACAGAGACAGTAGGAGAAAGGCATGTTACATGGGGGAGCTGGGCTTCCTGATGCCCCCGCAGTAATCACAGCAATAAAGGGGAAGGAGCATGGCTGTTTCAGAGGCAACTGTACTATCCTCATGGCCAGTGGTAGCTGCCCACACACCCTTGCCTTGTGCCAGCCCCAGGCAAGCAGGCCCCAGGGGAGTACTTTGTACGCCCAAGCAGTCCCTACAAGCTATCACGCCCCCTCTCAACGTATGGACCAGCATCAACCAGACTAGCACACTGGGAAAACATTAACATCATGTTGGTGGGTGCTTTTATCCTACTGCAGGAGTGGCATCAATCTGTCCACTTCTGGTGAAGCACCCACATCCATCCCTGTCAAAGGAGCCCCCATGTCTCACCTGGGAAGGTCTGCCTTCCTCACCCCACCATCTTTTCAAAACCCCACTGGCAGCCCAGTGATATGTCCAGGACTGTCATCCTTGCTGCAGTCTTTGTGCAGAGGACAATTACCAACATCATGCCCCAGAAGGATAGTGGCATGAAGTGAAAACAGTCCAGTGTGAAACAGAAATGGGGAGCATATAGTCACCATACAGGATTATGTGATTTAAAAGCAGCTCTTCTTTCATTCAGCATCAGCCCTTATATTAGACATGGGCAAAACCCCAAGGTCTGCATCTGCTGGAGGAGAGGGAGAGTCCTAAGATTAAAATGAAAATATTCAGCTTGATACATGTTGGGTTTGCTCCTGATACTACAAGCAAGGCCTCGATTTCATTACCTTTTTTTCTAGCAAAATAAATGCTGATCATTTTTCTATTCCTTTGTCTCCTTTCTGAGCTTTCAGTTCTTTTGAGAATCCATACAATGCATTTGTTGGATGCATTTTCTGGCAAAATGTTAAAAAGGTAACTATTGCAATTACTTGTTTCCCAGATACTGGGGTTATATCTGAAGCACAACCAAGAAACATCACGATGAGTTTGCATGGGTCAATGAAAAAATCTGGAAAAGGCCAAAGAAATGTGGAACAGTAGATCACCTTATCCTTTAACCCACTACATGGCATGATGGCAAGTTAAATTAGTTAGAAAGACCAGGATTTGTAGATTTAAAAAAAAACAAAACAAAACAAAACAAAAAAAAAAAAAAAAAAAAAAAAAAAAANAAACCAACCAAACCTGTGGATAATCCAGATTTTGCCACTGATGTTAAGAAAACCATCAATAAGAATATTTTTTTTTCTGACCAAAAATAGTGTCTGCCTGTGGGGAAGATATACTTTTTGACAAATAATCTGAATGCAACAAAGACATAATGTAGTCATTATTTTGGATACATACAGCATTAATATTAATGCCAATTTTCCAACTGCTCATAAGGGTATAGTCTCATGACTGAATTTGGTTTTGCAGCTAGTTAGACATTCCAAAATGATGTGTTATATGTATTTTACTTTTAGCTAATCTACTATTCAATGGAGAGATTAGAAAAGGATGTAAAAATCATCATACAGAAGGCCTGACAAACCATTCATCTCAACACCCTGTAAAGATAATTCTCAACCATCTAAGATGGATATTGAAGAGGTTCTGGCAGATAAACAGAGTGGCAATAAAAATCCCTAGGGAAACATTGATTTCTCATAATTTCTAAATAAATAACGAGTTACAGAAAGCAACAGGCTTCACAGGTGTACCATCTCTAGTACACTATTTCATTCTCATTGTTGTCCCTGAAAAGAAAGAATTCTGTTATTCCTCAATAAGGGAAATCAGACAAGTGTAGGTTTGCTCAGGAAAGAGCTAAATAAAAACAAATTTTGGTATTTTAAAACCAGACACAAGAATGCATTAGAAGTTTTCCTGTTGGCTGGAAATGTTCAAAATACATTTGAAAAAGAAAAGTACTGTGAATAGACACACTCTGAGGCACTGTTAATCATTTATATCTTCATGATGGGTTTGACTGCAGCTGCACCTTATAACTGAAGAAGACATATGTTGTGCAGAATTAGAAGCTGTATAGTTGGAAAATTGTCATCTCACAGCCACTTGCTTATGGTGCATATTTTGCAATTGGGATGGGGAAGGACACGGTCACCTCCTGCCCATTTGTTTTGTTAAAAAGCAACAGCTCCATAATGCATTTTCTAATGCACTTCTGTCTCTACTCACTAATCTGGATCCACATCTCATATAGCTTATGCAGGGACTATGAAGGGGCTCTCTTCAAGCACAATTTTGGCATGTAATCTACTACTATTTAGAAATTATTTTTTTTTTATCTGGGTGTATGCAGTAGGAAGTTTCTGGTCACTTTTCAGCCTCTGTTCAGTTTTAAAAGTTAATCAGCAAATCTGGGAAAAAAAACAAAATTAGGAAGCTTTGAAGCTAACTCAGTCATCACTTTGACAACCAAGCAGTGCCTGCTCTGACAGCCTTCTATTCCTTCTGTCCTAAATACTTTGTCTACTGCATTTTCCTCAGAAAAGTCATCTCTTTTCATCAGTCCAATATAAACATGACTCCTCCTTACTATGTCAGAGGGAAGTATTTAACATGCTGGAACTCACCAGCACCGGTTACTTTAGCCTTGACAACAAAAATTTTGACAGCAGAGAGAAACTGAGGAATTTTATGAATGTTTGGAATCATTAAATGTACACCAAGGCAACCTCATATCTACTGTTACCAATTAACAAAATCCTGGCAGAGTATTGAGGAAACTTGTGATCCGATTCTGTAAATACTCATCCACGTGGGAAGGGCTGCACAGCTGAGAAGCCTTAGTGAGTTTACTGCCAATACCCATGTGCATAAAAAGTTCCCTACGTGCTTAAGCGCTTGCAGGAATCCTAATCTTTGCCTGTGCTGTTTGTGAGTGTCTGATATGAAGAACAGTTCTGAGACTTTTCATCACTTGTCATATTTTTGTAAATTATCCCAAGCATTTTAAAGTTTTCATTATTCCAGTAGTTACCATGTTTACATGTAGACACACCAGATAGGTCATGGTATTTGACTTTGGACTTCTTTTTTAATTAGTTTTGCTGACCGGGGACCCACTGTTGTTGAAACAGATGTTGCAGCCCAATAATAGCTCTCAGCTGCCAACAGCAAACTGTGGAACTCAGCCCTCGCCATGCAGAACAAATGAGTGCAATAAGGGGCCGGTGAGCTCCAGACAAGAAGAGCACACACTCCACAACATGTGTGTTTCCCAGCTCTATCTCAAGGCAAAAAAAATTTCAAACTTACTTCTCTTTCTCATTTAAAATATAACAAGTGAGGAAGTATTTCTCGAAAGTGTACATAATGCCACAGAATAAATGCATTCTTTTTGTTTCTTTATCTTGCATATTTGTTTAACTATCTTAATTCTGCTATGAGTCAGATCGGACAGGCTCTTTCAGACTTGAAAAGAAGACCCAATGAAGCTCAACCCGAGAACTCAAATGAAGCTTCCAACCACTCGTCCTGTTGAGACAGGCATGGAAAAAACTATAAGACTTGCTCTCTATGACAAAAATTAATTAGCTCCCCTGTCAACACACCTTGGTTAATCTTTAGAAGGACTGAGGTTCAGAGCCAAATTGCTGATCATCCTAAATCAATATCCTCTCCTATATGATAACCAGAATCCATTTTTTCTGTCTTGTGTATTAAATTATTACTGTCCAGTGTTTCTTTACAACCTTCCTAAGTCTTTTGGGCTATTTCTTCCACCTAAGAGTTATTCAGTACTATTAGCCCTTATGTATAACTCATAACATTAATAAAAATATTACACAGATTAGGCACAGTGTTGATCTCTGGACATGTCTTTGTACCTGTTAGGTTGAATGGCTTAGATACAATGATATCGCAGAAATAATGCAATTCTGTAAGGATTTCTAACCCATGTACAAAAGTAGGAGTGTCAGTAGGCATGGCTATTTAACAGAAGAAAGTCCTGAAAAGCAATGCTGCTTATGCATTGCTGGTGGAGAGCAAATTAGACAACAGCTTGTCGTGTAATATGGTGTTAAATTACCAAAAAAAACCCAAAAAACAAACCACCAACAAAAAAAAAAAAAAAAAGAAAACCAAAAACCCAAGAACCTATAATTCACATGGGTGAAACACAGAGCCACAAATTCTCATGTGCAGTTACTGTAAGGCTCAACTTTGGAAACTCTTCATTTTTTTAGTATTTTAATACCACAAAAATGTCAACAAGTTACAAAGGATTCAGAAAAAAAGCCAGACAAACAACAAACAAAATCATTTAAGGGAAAGCTAGAAGAGTGGCTTTGGGGGAAGGGCATGGAGTTGACCTAACATCAGTGATATGAGAGTGTCTACGTGATGGAGGCAAACAGAGCATCCTGCTGAAATACTGGAGAGAGTATGCCATTCTGCAAATATTTGATTTGGCTAAGCTATATTTTCTATTCTAACAAGGATAGCATCATCAATGAGATTTCCAAGTCCCATCTTTCAAATCAAAGTGCATCTGATTTTGAACGCCATTGTGATTTGTCCCAAAAACCCTTCTGGTATCTCAGCATTATTATTTACAACTGTCAGAAGTGTTTAAAGCAGAAGTAGATAAACACCAGGGTGAAAAAAGGCCACCTAACACAGATCAGGCTGCTGGAAAAAGGCATAAATCCATTCTCCCGTCATCTCTCCTGACTCCTTTGTGCCCAGGCAACCACACCACGAATGGCTGCTTACAAACGGTTTAGGCAGGCCAGAAGTCTACGCTGGCTCACCTGAAGATCACCCATGCTGAGGACAGCATGAGGGGAGGACCAAGCACAGGCAGACAAAGGAATCTGTCATGGGGACACCTTTCCCTGCCAGGGTGTCCTTAGTGCTGAGTAGTAACAGGAACAAGCTAACAGGAACTCAGCTGAATAAGGAGTCTGCTGTATCCTCACATCCTCTGTAGCTGAAACAAGGTGGCAGTAATATTTGAGTATCCACTAGATCTATGAGATCCTGATTTTAATGGGCATTTGTGAGCACGGTAAAAACAAAATGAAAAGATAAGGATTTAGAACAAATATTGGCTCAGAAACCTTTCTATAACATGTATACAATACACAAATCTGTCTAGTAAAGCAAGTACGTCATAGATTAAAAACCTCATTCAGTCCTGATCTGGACAAAGCATGGCAGACCACAGAAGTCACAGCCTTTCTGCTCTTCCTCACAAACAGTTTTCCCTGATCACCATGACTGAGAATGCAACTCCAAAGATCATCTCCCAACCTCACTGTTTTGATTATGTTGCAGCTCTCTCTCTTTGCATCTCTCCCTCATCAAACATAAGACAGCAGGCTTCATTTCCCAGCCCACTCTTGTCTCAGGGTCAGCACCAATAGCTCGACTCCCCCCCTAATCCATCTGTGTTGAATTTTTACATTTGTAAGCAACCACATTTGTGACTCCTGACATTGGAAAGAGTTTGCTGTAAATATCCACAAAGTAATTTTTTTTCAGGCTGCTTCTTAAAAATCCTTTGCCTTTATGCTTATGGAAGAGTCCAGTAAGACTTCTGATGGGCTGAGATCTCTGCTCATCTGGCTGACAGGCTCTGCCTCCACTTCTACTCCCTTTGCAGTGCCTTTATCCTGTGGTTCTTAGACTTGATATCACGATCTTACAGTGGTGACAAAGCCAACCAAGAGTGCTCCTGCTTCACCCCAGACTTAAGCAGAAATTAGCTCAAGATCAAGCAATCAAACAATTTACTGTTTCCAACTTGTAGTAGCTTCTCTGGTCATAGGTGCCTATGAAGCCCTACAAGCCAGATCTTTCAGGTAGCCCTATTTGTAGTTCCTAAATGTGTTCCCTTGACAGTGCAATGGCATTTAGAGGACATTTTGAGACACTAAGATGGAAGCAATCTCCACTCAAAACTGTAGAATGGAGAGCTTTAAAATGAACTGTAGAATTTTCCTCTCATGCAACAACTTTTCCCACTCTTCTACAAGAAAGAGCAAACTCCTATTGTTTGTGAAAGACTGCATATACACACCCACCTCCCTGAAAGAAAAAGAGGAAAAGTGAGAGGGAGAAAGGAAAAAGGAAGGAGGGAGGGAGGGAAGGAAGGAAGGAAGGAAGGAAGGAAGGAAGGAAGGAGGGAAGGAGGGAAGGAAAAAGGTATCCTGCATATAACTGAATGGCAGGAAAGCATCTGAGTTATGTCTGTAGCACCGAGAATAAGGGTCACATTCCCAGAGACACGTAAACAATACTCCTAAGACAGAAAGTATTATTCATTTTGCTACCCTAAAAGGAAAGGTATCACTTGGCCTCCTTGCCAGCAAAGTAGACAAACTGTATTGCAGACATGAACATAGCAAGGGTTTTCTCCTCCACTAATATTTTGCTGATGGTTGCTTAAGTATATGCGGGCCTGGCTCCTGGAGCATCCCAGAAGGCTGGCTGCAGGCTTCTGGAATGAGCAAGAGCTGAGGGATCAGCATTGCATACCAAGGTCGAGTGTTGGACTGTCATGCAGAGGAGAAACTGTGAGCACACTGTAATCTTAGTCTACCAATAATTGTCCTGCAGCTGGGGAAGTCTGACACAGATACCCACCTCTGCAGGTACATGTCTCCAGTCAAAAAGTGTTGAAGGATGTCAAATGGAACCATATGTAGCAAGATGGGAATGGTAATCAGTGTAAAATATGAGGGCAATGCAGTCTTACTAGTTTTTGCTTTTCTCTAATACACAGAGCTGTAGCAGTTTTTAAAGGAACGTAACTTGTTTCTGCAGATAAGTGCTTTTAAGTGCAATATATGCTCTTTATATTTGTGCATTGAGCTGTTAGCTTAAAATATCCATGCATCCTTGTGTGTCTTTCCTACTAAAAGTGTTTTAGAAATGAACTAAGCTTTCTCACTTTGAATGTAACTAACAGTAACTGTAAAGACAGTAACTAACTGAAGGCAATTATGAAGAATTCTCCTTTATTGGTAAACTATTCCGTTAATGTCTTCCTTCAGGCTTTTGTTTTTCAGGGGTTTGTGGGATTTTTTGCTTTCTTCTGAAGCATTTGGAGGAGGTCAGCTCTGGAGCCAGGTTTCAGCCTGGAGATTAGCACAAGTCTGTTCCAGGAAGGCAGTTCCTCTGTTCCTCAGAGAATTGTCCAGACTTTATGGGTTTGTCTACATTCTTCTCTGCTACAGCTAGGTGTGCAGTCAGGCATTTTTATAATTCTTCCCTAGCACAGTACTACAGCACTTCTGCATTTTTATATTTTGAAATATATCCTGTTTCCCTGGTGCTGTTCCTTTCCCTGTTGCTGGCATCCCTGAGCACATGTAATAAAACCCAGGAGATATTCTCAAGGACACTTGTTTTTCTTCCCCAAACTGCACTCTTGCAATTGTAAAACCTTTGTTTTCCCTTCTGGCACTGCAGTGATTCCATAATACATAAGGAAAACAGAGATAGAAAAGCATCTTTTCATTCCAGCATTTTCCCTGCACCGCATGCCATCACCAGAGAGCTCAGAAGTTCAAATGTTGAGTTTTTCCAGAAGAAGCAAGCTCCAAGATCATTCTAAATTGCAAAGAGGGACTGAATAGGACAAAAAGCAAAATTTCAGCTGGAGGTGAAATCCCTCAGTTAGGTTAGAGAGGCATTTTCTCCAGGAATTTGGGTGAAAGTTATCTTGTAGGCACAATAACTAGGAAATGAAATGGATCATCAAGACTAATAAGGCAAAGGTCACAACAATCCAGGCTTGGAGAAGAGTGCCTGGAAAGCTGCCCAGCAGAAAAGGACCTGGGGCTGCTGGTCAACAGCCTGCTGAACATGAGCCAGCAATGTGCCCAGGTGGTCAAGAAGGCCAAGGGCCAGCAAGACCAGGGCAGTGATCATCCCTCTGTACTCAGCACTGGTGAGGCTGCACCTTGAGTCCTGTGTCCAGTTCTGGGCCACTACAGGAAAGACATTGAATTGCTAGAACAAGTCCAGAGAAGTGCAACAGAGTTGGTGAAGGGTCTGGAGAGTAAGTTTTAAGAGAAGCAGCTGAGGGAGGTTGGATTGTTTGGCCTGGAGAAACGGAGGCTCCAAGGAAACGTTATTGGTCTCTACAACTGCCTGAAGGGAGATTGTAGCCAGGTGATCATGGCAGGTAACAAGTGGCAGGACAAGAGAAAATGCCCTCATTTCAGATTCAGGTTGGACATCAGGAACAATTTCTTCACTGTAAGGTTGATTAAGCATTGGAACAGGCTGCTCAGGGAGACGGCGGAGTCACAATCCCCAGAAGAGTTCAAGAAAAAACTGGATGTGCTGTGGTTTAGTTGACATGGTGGTGCTTGGTCAAAGGTGCCCCTCAATGATCTTGGAGGTCTTTTCCAACCTTAATGATCTTATTATATGACTCTATCCATATAAATGAACTGACTTTTTTTATTAGAAGTGATGATCTATGAAACATGTAGGTCTGGGGCAATACAGAGTTATGTGAAAGCTGATATTAGAAAGCAAGGGTAAAGAGAGAATTAAAAGCAAAATGAGGGAAGTAGATAGGGTGCCAACTGTTTATGTGGTATGCCCAGTGGAAGCCAATGGGTCTTTCAATATATATATAAACCACTTTTATTGGATTTTAGAATGAAATTAAATACACCATGTTTTGTTTTGGGGAAAGCACACAACTTACCGTCACTATCATACCAGCAGAACTAATCATAATTAAAATTTAAACAAGAGAGAAGGTCTTATATGAATTCTCAAAGAAATTATGTGCAGTTTTCCCTTCTGAAAATGGAAGTGTTGCAGCCACGTCTGTAGATAAGTTTCTGTTGCGCAGAAACATAATACAGCAAAGGTTCTTCTTTTTCCTCTTCTACAGATCTCCTACAATAGCCTGTCCAGCAAGCCATCACCTTGCCTTTTGGTCGTGCTGTTATGTCCACATAGAGAGAGGCACCCTCGGGTATCGCCTTGCATAAGCGTACCATGTGGGGAATAGTGCCATTAATCAAAAATGCCGTCTGGGAAAGGGCTCAGGATAAAATATGACAAGAGGGTGCAAACCTCACCCAAGACGAGGTTTCAGTGCGCTGTCTCTTGCCCTAGGCTGCCCTCTGAAGGCTGAAGATAAATCCACAGCCCCTGATGAAAAGCGTTGCTCTGGCACTGAGCACATTATTTGGAATGAAACTCCAAAATTTTGCTTCTGGGCAACACTGGGAAAACAAAACAAAGAGAGCATAATTTTCAAAGGTTTTCAAGGAAAAAAACAAAAAAAGCCTAAGGGGACTGTGGGGCAAGCCACTCCCTGCCCCCACATTAGCAAAAACCCTGCAGAACTGAAGAAAGCCAAAGTATCAGAAACTGTCTGACGTATACTTTTAAAAAAGTGATTGTAGGAATCGGGAAAACAAGGAGTTTTAAAAAAAGAAAATGCTGGCACTGACTGTATTAATAAGTTAAGCTGAGCTACTCTGCTTTTTGTCTGCTTGAGGCTTAGAACAACTTCGTACTTTATAAAAGAAATCTGACCTGCCTTGCCCTAACACTGCCCTTCCCTATGACTGCATTGCAGAGAAGCATCAATTGTCCACCCTACAGCAGATACAGGCCTCTTTGTCCCTACTTAGCTTAACCCATCTATAGAAATACTTCTGTATACACTAGCTGTATTTACTCATTGTGTTTATTCATAGTTTTCTCATTTGCGTTTGTAAAAATAAAGCATTTAGGCAACAAAGTTTGCCCATCATGGGAGGGAAAACAAAAGCACATATGTTTCAGTAGGTATCACACAGGCTTATTCCCAGCCCCATTGCGGACTAGCTATTCTACACTATTAGAAACATGATTGAAACCATTAGTTCAATTTTAATGAACTCCATGTGCCAGTTGAGTTTTTTGTCCTGGTAAAAAACGTCTATCATATAATCGTACATACACATAATTAAGATAAATCCCAGTCTGGGCCATTTCTCAAATGTTTGGTTTAAGAGAATCTTTTCTAAAAAGACATTTGTGAAAAATAAATGCAATTATATATACATGATTGGTTCTACTTATTGCTTCTGCTAGGCACTAGGAAATGTGTGTGCATGTGTATTCATTTATACAATGATGCTCACAGCTACAGTGAATTATGGCATGTTACAGCCTTGAGTATACTCTGAACCAAACTGCTTCCTCAGGCTGCTTTCCTAAGGAAATGTGTCTTATATCAATATGAGATACTCTAGTAACTTCTGAACCCTTTGACCTACTTCAGGTAAATTTGACAAAGGTGATAGAGATCTCAAAGATAGAAAAGCTCCCACTGGTTGGGAAGACAGGTGGCAGGCTAAAAGGAAATCCCATTAATGCCCACCCCCTGGGTATGTGGCAGCATGACCTTGCTCCATATTAGACTTCAGAACATCCCCAAGGAACACCAAATCCTGTGTCAGGCTCTCAGTTCTATTAGAAAACCCAACTTGAGTTTTGCGAACTATCTGCTTTTGTTTAAAAATAAGCAATCAAATACCTTCTTTACTGATCTGCTCTGTAATTTCTTCCTCCATTAATTTATCTGCCAAAATCAGATTTTTACAGTTTACTCATACCTCTTTTGCACAGTATGTAGCATTAAACTAGTGCTTCTGTTTCTGCACGGTGTAGCTGAAGCTGAGGTGTAGAGAGGTTAAATGTGTTTCCTTTAAACTTCTAATGGTTGACACAAGAACTGTATCACAAGTCAGTGATGTCTATTCTGCCTTGCACAAGGATTTAAACCTAAATGCTGTTTTCTGAACCTGATGGGGAAAAAACCAAACAACAAACCAACCAAACAAAAAAACTTTAGAAAAGCCTCAATATTTCCTATTAGCATTTGCCCATGTGGATGCTGTTTTGCTTCGTCTGCAGTCCCATGGTATTAGCGACTCACTCTATTAGTCTCTCTATTAGCAACCTACTACACAACATCAAACTGTTTGAAGTAGGTTTTAAATCTACTTGCAGTTGAAGAGTCTAGCTATTGACTGGCCTACAATACTGGTGAGCTAAACCTTCTGGTCTTCACTCTAAAAAACACTACAGTCAGGGCTGAAAGGTCCTTCTCCACCTGGATCCCAAGACAGGAGAAATTTGTTCAGAGGAACAATATTGCAGCTGGTGTATAGGAATCACAAAATAGGATCCTGCATTTTCTCTGCCCACTGTTGCTTTGTGCACTCATACAGGGTACTCACATTCCTAGCAACAAAAGTGTGTCATACATAGTAGAGTCTAGCTCAGTTACAAGTCATGGAGCCTATATGACAACTTGAATGCAAGTTAAAGGCCAGACTCTTGTATGAGGGGTATGGACCTTAATCTGAATGCCTAAGTGCAGCAAGCTTGAATTTCTCTTAGTTTTCAGTAAGATATTCTTTTGTCCCCTCTTCTGTTGCAGAAAAGAATAACTGTTTGCAAAAGGAAACTATCTAGAGATAGCAGAGTCTTTACTAACAGCAGAGCAGGAAGAAGTGTGGGTAACTCCCTCAGTGGCCTAGAGGTATCACCTTTGACATGTGAGAGCACAGGCGAGTTCAGCTGCATATACAATTTCTCCCTTAGATAAAGTACAATGATCATTTAAAAAGCAGCACTTGGACCAAAAGTATGCACTTGTCAACTGGTCATCTTCAATTAAAGGACTTTAAAAAATATTTTACTAGCAGCAGATAATCTGTCAAAAAACTGTTATAATTCAGTATTTAACCTATTTTTGAAATTACTATGACTTGAATTACAGTAACTCCAACTGCGATGGAGCCCAGACGCCAGGCACTATACAAACACCTAATAAGAAACTGTGGCTGCTCTGAGTCCCATACATCCTGATCCTGCAAATGTTTAAGACTGTGTTTAACTTTACTACTGTCAGTATTAATGGAGCTGCTCAGAGAACTAAAGGAAAAGGGATGAGACCAACAAAAGCCAGAGATTTTGAGACTGAAGTGTTCAGGTGTCTAATTCCCAATGGTCTCAAGATGTTAATATGGATCTGGCCTTATGCAATTTATTGACATTAACATGCCAAATCTTTAACAGACTCAAAATAAGTGCACACATTCACATCACTTGTCCTCCATACCAGTGCGAGGCTTTTTTTTCAAAATGCCCTTCTTAAATGTCTCTGCCTTAGCTTATTATGGTCATTTTTAAACTGAAATACTGGAACTATCTTAGTACTTGGATACTGTGCTCTTCATCTTCTCAGGGCATGATGCAGTCATGTCCCATTTGCTCAGCCCTGAGAGCTGCCAGTTACCCCAAGGACACACCTTCATTGCACTGAAGCAGCAGTCAGGGAAGAGACTCTCCCTTGCTACAGCCACTGCCCACAGCAGTATTTAAAGATTGCTATGGATTAAGACAGTGGAGACATTTTTTTATTCTCTCCCCTTTCTATTCCTTGCTCTCCCATGTGGTGAGTATGCAGGCTGAAGTTCCCCTCCCCACCACATTCTCCCGTTTGCTCCCTCTCTTCTCTCACTTTTTAAAAAATACAGTTTTCTTTCAAGTCCTCTACAGTTACAGTGTTTTGGCCATCAAAGTCCCCTCCCAGCCATTTTCATTTACCTTGTGACTCTGACCCTTTGTAAGGCTGAGGATTTTCGGAGTAAACTGATCCCTGAGGTCCCCAAGGATGTTATTCTCATTTATTCACTCAGCCCTTTGAATGGAGCAGCCTGGGGTTGGCAGCGGTTCAGCAGCCCTGCATTCAGAGAGTACACAATCCTTTTTCTTTCTGAGGCCTTTCAAAATAAGACCCAAGGTTTGCCGAGGAGCTTGAAGGGCTGTCAGTCATGCAGCAAGTTATGTTTCACTCCTGGCCCCTGTTGAAAGTGATGAGCAGAGAAGGGATAAGAGCAAGAAGCCCACAGTAACTAAAAAGGACAATTCCTCGGGGTTATGCCTTCTTTGTCAGTGTGGCACCCTCTGAGGATGTCCATCTCTGCAGCTACTGAGCCCCCCACCAGTCTGGCAAGGTCCCTGAGCCCCAGGACAAGGGGCAGAGTGTGGCCTCTACAGGAACAGCTGTACAATGGACACCCCCTTTCTTCAGGTACATGGTGAGCTGAGGGAGCACCTCTAGTGCCATCTGCACATCAACCAGCAGTCCTTACCTCTGACAGCTGGCCCTCCTTTTCTGGGGGGAAAAGGCCCCTTCTTTGCATTTTCATTGCAAAATGTTTGGGAATGATCCCCTGGGACTGATAAGACAGAGACACGTCTGTGAGTGTCCCAGAGGGAGGGAAGGCTGTAGGAAAAGGCTTATGGTTATGTACCACTGTACCTGCCAACTGGTGTGTCACAAACGGCTAAAATTACCAGCCGGTCAATTATCTGATTATAGAGAGCCTTTCATTTCAGATTAAAAAGAAAAGAAAAAAAAATAAAGAAAAAAAAAGAAAAAGGAAAGAAAAAGAAAATCCTGGCTGAAAGCAATCCTTCTACTAGGTTACCAAACTTAGTAGACATTGAGTTCTTTGCTTTTTACTTTTGGCAGTGATGAACAGTAGAGTTAAAAATAAAATCAAGAAACTTGGGGAGAATAAATATTTTGCATTAATCAAGCATTTTTCTACAGCTCTTTCTTCTAACACAACGTGTTCTCATTTATCTCCCTTTTTACAAAAAAGTCTTATATTTTAAAAGAAAGAATGACTGCCCCTTTTACATATTTCCATTTTAGTTCAACTGATTAAATAAGGAACCTTCTCCAGGAAAGTTATTCAGGTTTCATTAGTTTACAGTTGCCTTGGAATCCCTTTGAATTACAGTGAGCATAAATTAACATTCTGTCAGCTAACATCAGAAATACCTCTTTAAGGCTCCTGGACTCAACAACGGCTGCTAAGGTTTGGGAATAAATGTACGATGTGCCGGAGCTTCACCAGCTGGTTAATGACCTGCCGCGGTAGTTATAGGGCCCAAGACGAAGCTGAGGAAGATTAACTAATCTGGCTAGTCACTGGTGTGCTGGCTTGGAGTGCTGAGCAGTGTGGAGTGCATAATTGTAAACTTTATTGTTTGACCTCTGCTGAATTAGGAGCTGGGGTTTTAGCGGGGGGTAGAGGGGGCTGGGGATTAATGTTTTATTAATAACGTTTCCAGCATTTATTCTTTCCTGTTTGAGTAACCGAAAAGGTAATTTCCAAACACAAGAGTCAGCAAAGCTGCATTTATTTCAAAAAATGCCATGTTCTCTACACACAGATCAAACAGAAATGGTTAAGGCTGCAAATTACTCTTGCATTACAACAGACAAAACTGGGGCCAAAAGTAGTTCTTCTTTTTCATTTATGTCTGTTCACATGGTTCATCTTTCAATTGCTAATCACCAAACTACAGATGAAATCCCCCACAGAGTGAGACCTCTGCAAGCCACTAGCTTCAAAAACCCTCAAAGTTCAAGAAAATCTGAAACATTTCTGGTCTCACCCATCTCCATCACATTTGATTTCTTATCCAGGCAGTGTGAAAGAGTAACAGAAAAGGAGAGTTCATACAAGATTGGCATGGCTATGAAGAAAATCAGGTGTGTTATTGTAGTTACAGTGCAGCTAAAATGAATTTCCTTTTAACACATCTTAATTTTTTTCACTTTTGTGCAACTGTTTACTCTGCTACCCAACAAAGGACATACAGACACTATCTCTTAAGTATGAAATATTTTTATAATGAAACACTCATCCTCTAGATTTCTTCATATGAAGAGAAAAAAGTATATCTCTGATGTTAGACATTTTTCTAGTTGGTTTCTACTTTGGATAGGGCAAAAGAATTGGCAGAAAATATATTACCTTTTTGGTGTTTTTCAGATTGCTACAAATCCTGTCTCCTGTCTCTCCCATGGTACTGATCAATACCAGCTTGGTTGGGGTGAGCCACCTAATGGAGAAATTTCCTCCAGTTCCAGGAGTTGACAGCACAGATGAAACTTTTCTTTCACTGAGATTTTCTATTTTAACTAAATGTTCCCATTAACTCTAGAAATCTCATTTTTTTTTCTTGAATCCTTCTAAACCATTTATCTTATGTTGAAGAACTTCACAACACCCGTGAAATTTTAAAGTAAATAAATTCATGGTGGAGGGCCTTTAAGTTACATTCAGCTGCCTTCTCATGCTGGAAGGGTGAGTCTCAAATTTTAAATTCCTTGGTGCCTGCACTGCTACTGGCAGACACTGCGTGACATTTCCATCTTGTTAGCCCAACTGGTTTTCCATTCTTAATGCAGATCTTGGTGTGGTTTATTCTTTACTGCTTCACTCTGCCTCTGTGCTAATCTGGGTTGAGACACAAAGTGGATTTTGTTAGACTGATTGTTAGCCAAGATGCTTGAATGACACTATGAAGGACAGCAACAGGAACTTGCCAGAATATTGTCCTGCAACTGAGCAAGTTTGAAAATTAGTTTACTACTAGCAACATTATAAGGTATTATATCACTAGCTAGAGAAAACGAGAAGCTGCAGGGGTTTTCTCCTTATCCCACCTAGCATGAGTGTTCTATTTGGGGTCAGATGCAACTCCAAATGATGAGGGACAGAAGTGCTCATATGGATGCAACTAATGCATCTCTTCTAACTTGGAAGAGGGTGCGCTACCCATCTAATTTTCACAGTTTTCTCTATGTTAAGAAATGACTGCCAGAGATATGCCATTCTATATTAGTTTGCCTTAAAACATAAGGCTGTCTTGTTACTACACAGACACAGACGTGCTTTTCAAATGCCTACACCAGAGCTTGGGAGGAAGTCTCATATTGTGCAATGAGAAGAGTGAGTTACAGGAGTTTAGAATCTTGAGCATTTAAGAGGAAGGACAAGAGCTGTTTGCATGATGAAGGCAAAAAGCAGAGGAATAATTTGAGAAGATCACACTGTGGAAAGGTGAAATCTTCTCTGCTGCTGGGTAAGTGAAGGAAACTCTAAGGTAGTGGGAAAGAGCATGTGAGCCCTTGGAAGAGGAACAAGAGCAAGCTTGGGTAGGCAAGGGAGCTGCATGCAATGGACATGGGGAGGAGGAGCAGAGAGTTACCTAGTTTGAGACAGATGTGCTGTGGGCAGGGTTAGGCTCCAGATTAGCTGAGAAGAAAATGGGGGTATACAAGCAGGGCAATGGGCAGCACATCCTTCCCACCTCTCACACACATAGATGGAGAGAGGCAGGGTAATGGCACCTGAGCACTGAGATAGAGTCACGTTTTTAACTAAAAAGTGGAAAATGGGGCTGAGATGGCAAAAAGATACTCCACCCTTCTCTGTCATGTCTACATTAAATTCTGTACCTCTTCTGCCTCACCTTGATTTTTTCCCCAGTCTGCCTCTTTAAAAACTACTCACAGAGCCCTGTCTGAAGCTGAGCAGGCTGTAGGGAACTGAGACAGTCAGACATAGAGATATTATAGAATCCCCTCAGTGCCAATTTATTAATGTTACTGAGACTTGTGTACACACAGAATAGATATATTGCTACAAGGGAGGTCTCCATGCATCCAGAATCAGTCCTCGTGGCTCCACTGAGATGTAATCTACCAGTAAATGCACTGCTTAAACAAATGTTTTTACTGTAGGGCAGGTTTGCCTCCCCTCCCCATTCCCTGTTACAGCAACCCAAAAAGCAGCACTTTCAATCAAGACATCTAGGGGCAGATCTGGAAAACCATCAACTACTTGGCAGTATTTAGAGTAATTGTTTTCTAAAATAAAAACCTAGTCTTGCTTGCGATGCAATATGTCTGAAGCGTGACATGGAGCATCTGTGCTGCCACGCCATGCCACTGTGTGCTACAGAGTGCCCGGCCAGCTCCCACAGCCCAGCTGGTGCAGCACAGGGAGTGCCAGCAGCAAAGGGTGTTAGGCACAGGAGTGGGTGGATGATTCTGGAGGTCATTTCACAGCCTACGAAGACATCTTGGCTCTTTCAGCTGTGAAAGGACCTCTGGAGAAGCCCAGGATCTAGAAAAAAATGGCTGTGTCATGCTGTCCCTCTCAGAGCTGCACAGGTGGACAAAGAGTTGGCTCTGGCCCAAAGTGACTCCCCAGGAGCTTTGCTCTATAAATGAAAATTACTTTAAAACTTCCCCATTGCATCTTGCAATCGAGTTAGTGGCAAACGCAAAACTGAAGCTCATTGAGAGAAAAAAATTGTCCTGGTAGAGGCCAGACAGCTTATAAGATTTAAAGTGTCTTATGCATGGAAATGTATTGTCAATTTTTCAAGGACTCAATGAAAAAGAGCAGGACTTTACTGAAAGCTGATTCCTCATAGTGAAACACCTGATCCTCTGATAATTTTATTTTTTGACTCCCTGAGCTAAGCAAAGGTTGTGGGTCCACACCAGAGAAGGACATCAACTCTGGAGATGAATATCCGTCCTGACAAACTGGGCTATAGAATTAGGGCCTCTTTTCTTATCTCAGTTCTTCTTGCACACAGTGAAGCTTTTCCAGTTTCAATCCAAGTACTTTGATGTCTCCTTGTAGATCTCTTGACTTTAAGACTAAAAGGTGTCATTAGATGTCTACTTGACTCTTTGACTAGAGAACACCTGAAAATTTTACTGCCTACATCTGACTTGAACTCAGTGAAATGAATATCATTATTATACATCCTCCAGAAAAAATATTCTGCCTTAATCTGAAGTTGATAAGACAACCAACAGTTGGTAAGACTTCTTTCCCTTAATAGCTTATTCCAGTGGTCAATCCCCACCTTCCTTGAAAATCACCTCTTGTTCCTACCCTGGTTTAGTTTAAAGCCATTACCTCTTATCCTATCACAACAGGCCCTGTTTAAGGTTATTTTGTATAACCATAAAACGTCACTATCTGCTTGTTTTCAGCCCAGCATTTGCTTGGATGGGTACAGACACACAGGCAATGCGAGGTTTGTAAGTAGAAATATGTCTTTCCTTAGGCAAACTACTGTAATTGGAAATTGCTGACATGCCCCTTTTTGGTCTGAAATAGAAGCAGCAAGCTTTAAAATTAAATACAAGTTGAGAACAATTATCCTGGGCACAGGAGGAGTTCAGAAGTCCTTATACATGTGGAAAGGGCACTTTTTCATATGGTTTATTTTCTTTTAAATATGGGAAAAATATGGAGCAAAGTAGAATTATGTTACTATAGCCCTCCCTAGCAGCCTTGCAAAGCCAGAGACCGGGAAAGTCTCTACCTCCAGCTCAAGTCTACAGTCGTCTGTGCAGCTGGGATTTGTCATAATGTCAAACAAAACGTAACCGCACGCCTTTCAAATGCATTCCATGGGGACCTTCAGCTCTCAGTGGCACAGCCACATCCAAACAGGGTGGTTTGCAGGGGAAATAGCTGACGGGCTTGGTCTAGGGCACAACGCTGAAGAGCTGATACACCATGCTGCTACAGGCATCTATCTTGTAACACACTAGTATAGGATTACACTTAATATGCTTATTCTCTCTGTGTTTCTTCTAGAGCAGCCTCAGGATCATGACCAAAGCAACAGAGACAACACAGAAAGGGAGGATTTGGGAGGGCTTGATAGGCACATGAGTGATGAGTTCACCATGGGAAGAGTCAGACTTTCAGCAGTGTTTTTGAAAATCTTGCCCACAATACCAAATGTTGCAATACAATGTGCTGGAGAGGAGCTTGCCTCATGCACTTAAGTCCACCGAACTCAGTGGTGGACTTAACTCAGAACTGTGCTATTTTCAGTCATAAATATGTTTAAGATTGTTGTTACAGTAAGCAGTACCATAACAAGGAGATTGATAATTCGGATCTTGTGTATCTTATATGAAATATATTGTGTAAAGCAAGGTAAAATCAATACAATAATCAAACATTGACACCAAGAACATATAAACAGAACTTTTTGTTGTCTCCATTCAGTAGAAAAAGTAAAAGATAAATTAACATACGAATAGAAATAAGACACTGTTAGCAGCTCTGCTTTCCTGATGAAATCAAAACTGAGACACTTTCATTCTCTGAAGTATTTATTTGTTGGGTTTTTTTCTTATTTTATTTTTATTTTACTAACCTCTCTCAACTGCCACAATTTGTGACATGCTTAGCAGAAAGTCAAGCGTAACTAAGCCAAATTTCTCTCTGTTGGTCTCATTGTCAGTATGATACATTCCACTTGATTTTTATCTGATGCATCTGGTGGAATTGACAAAGGAAATCTCTAGCACTGACGTTCTTCATCAGGAGATATAAAACTGCCTGTTTTTCCAGAAGAGATAACACAAACTGAAGATAAATGAAAGACAATTATTGTCCCTTTAATTTATCCTAACAGAAACCAATGAGTTTTCCTTCTAGATGGATTTTATTTTGCATGAAGCAGACCAAAGATTTGTCTACTGCAAAAATAAACTTCTGATATTATCTTAACCTGCTGTGACTGAAGCTGCAGACAGGACATATGATCCAAGGTAATTGCACTGTTACAGCACAAAACACATCTGAAAGTGGCAAGTGATTCTCTGTGAGCTCTTATTGTGCAAAAGTGTCTTGACCAGCTATGGAAAAACTTGGGACAACAATAATAGCAAGTAAGTCCCTGCCTTGATTTATTTTCAATTTTGCATTGTGTTAACCTAGCTCACAGAGACCATCTAAATTCCAGTATGGCATCACGAAAGTTTCATTAGCAGACCAAGGTAAGCAGATCTGTTGATTTGCTGTCTATCATAACCTCTGATGATAGTCTCCAAATTATAACCTTCAAATTTAGCTTCACTGCCAGAGAAGCTGAATGCAAACTTCCTACATCATTAACATTTGTCTTCTTTGGATTAATATTAGAACTGAGGCTGGATTCAAGATATTTCCCCTTTTCTTGATTGTTAGTGAAACTAAGGTCTGAATTTAGAAGATGTTCCCCTGACTGAATCAAAGCCACTGAACAACACTCACTTGGGAAGTTTGGATATGGAGGAAGACTGTGTCTCAGCTCTTTGTCCAAAAAATTGAGTGCTAAGTAATTGTGCACAAATCTCCTTTTCCTCTTATCCATTCCAGCAAAATATACTTTAACAGTCAAAACTAAGTTAGTGAACACTGTCAACAACATTGTTTTAGTTTACAATGGATGTGGGCATTCTCATAGCATTGGATGAATCCACCACTCTCCTGAAAAATAAGAATATGGTTCTCTAATTCTAGCTTGTACTTCTTATTACCAAGGCTTTTTTTAGCTTTGAGAAGACAGAACCAGTCCTCATAAAGTTGTGTCCTTAAGTGTTCCCTACTTTACACTTCAAAGATAATGCAATGACTTGTTAGACCTTTGCACTGTCAAGCAGCCAAGATGCTGCTGTGTCCCAACCCCTATTGCACCTGTGTCAGGAGGCTACCTAGAAATTTCTAGGAGCTAGATAGCTGCTGTTCACCCTGGGCTCTACTTCACAGTGTCTTAATCCCTGCTCAATGTTTAGCTTCTAACTTCGGTAAGAATACCTCGCTCCAGCCGTGGCTAACCAAATGTAATTATGGCTCGCTAAGAGGTATGATGTGAAAGGTTTTAGCACAGTGCTTTGAGGGGCTTTTAACAGGAGGAGGAAGGTAGAAGTCAGGAACACACTACAAAGAACACAATAAATAAGTGAACCACTCGCATGCAGGAGAGGGAATGAAGTGGCCCAGTCCTTTGCAAATAAACTCCTTATTTAACAAGACTGGATAGCTCCTCTCTATGTAGAAAGGGAGCATGAAAGCAGCTATTTTAGTTTGTTACACTGTTAATAACAGAAGTAGAAAAGATGTGACTAAAATCCTCCCAACTCCATAAGCTGTCTCAAAAATTGGAGTGGCTAAGGAGGAGTCATCACTGTCAAACACAGTGCCAGACAGGTAGGGACAAAGCTGGTGTTAGCTCATCAGACACACACACACATGCACATGCACACACGGTCTCCCTTCACCTCCCTCAGGAAGGAAGAAACCAGTGTCCCAGTTGGAGTGCTAAACAGCAATGGGTGCTCAGTGCTGCCAAAAGCCTGGGGGAAGCCCTTGCCAAGCTGTATACCAAAACTACCAGGCTGTGACAAGGTGCCTCTCCTCACCAGCAGTAGCCAAAGTCCCTCTGACAAGTGGCATCTAGCTAGAGAGCTAGAGTTGCAGGGCTTCCATTATCAGGCACAACAGAGGTGATGTTCGGATACAAGTTTCTGATAGAAGGGGCAGTGCAAACAATGAAATCAAAATCTGAATTAAGTCGTCTCTTGTATTCATCATTGCCCCATGGTTACAAGTCACTGTAAGGTAAGACAATACATGAAGTTGAAGGTTTGACTCCATGAGGTGTTAAACCCCTTGGGGTGCTTTCAGTCCCATCCCTCCTGCAGCCCCTGGGTACAATCTTTCTTTCCTCCTAAGCTGCTGTGCTGGTCTTGATCCTTAGGGGGCTGCCAGGCTCCATCTCAGAGCCAGCCTGAGCCCTGTAGTGATGCACTGTTTTTTAGTATAACTGAAAATTAGTCATTTATTTGGAAAAGAAAATTTTTTGGAATAAAATAAGCAACACCAGCATGAATATGAAATACTGGTAATACAGTGACACTTAGCTTAGATAATCAGCCAAAGGACTGACAGAGAGATGTGCTGCTTGGTAGAAGAAGTCTCCTGGTAGTCAACAGAGCTGAGTGAATAACTGAGTTCTTGTTTGTGTTAAGCCCTAAATAAAACACTGCCAAAAAGGGGAGGACAGTGAAAAAGGACAATATTTTGCTCAAAATGAAATCAATTTTTTGGAGGTGCTAGACTGAAAAACTCAAAATATTTCCATTACAGTGTAGGTCTTTTGAACAGAAAAAGGGCATCTGAAAGAAGGCAACACTTTCTGTTTTTTCTCTTTTCTCTCTCTTCTTTATTTTTCTTTTTTGTTTAATAATATAGAAATGAAGGCAGTAGCTTCCATACTGAAGTGTATTAGAAAAATTTATAGGTGAGGTTGGTATTCCTCAGAAATGTCATCAAAAACATGGGAGCCCTTGTCTCCAGGGCACTCACTGTGGGCATCTCAAACTCCAAATTCCTGCCCTTCACTGAGAGAATGGGAACATCAGGATTGCCCCAAGTGTATAGCCACAGGGTGGTGGAGCTCTCCACACACAAGGGAAACTGCCTTAGAAATCACCACCTCTTCAAACATTGGTACTGTGAAGCTGGATACCAAAGAACTTATTTGAATAAGGTTGTTTAGCAAACTCAGATTAACGGCAACAGAGTGACTGAAACACCCTTTTCTGATAAACAGTTTATTGCTAATGAAAGAAGAGACTGCCCAAAACAACAGCACCAAAGGTGTTGTAAGACAGTCTCTTCAGGTGGGTACCATCAAGGGCAAACCATTATTTGAGCTGTATTTGTTACACATCTGTTACAAATGATACTAACTCCAGAGTGCTTAGTGCATCCCAGAAAACCCAAGGAACTGTTTTTGGAGGCAGCTGGCAAGGCAAGCACAGTGTGACTCACATGGCAGTCGGTCCATGTACCCGTGCTCTCCTATGTGCCTTGTCTAACCAGCTCTCCAGTTCTTTTCTCCAATTCCCCTACTTCTCTTACAGTGTTAGTGTGACATGAGAAAACTATTTTAAAAAAACAGTATTGAATGGGAGATTTTATTTTGGTGGTTGTTTCCAGGCATCATGTCTGTGCACATATTAATTAGAAGTCAATAGAACAGGAAAGAGATTTAAATTTGTGTTTTGATTAGGTCTCACTGGAAGACTTATTAAGTGCATGAGCCATTAGAATTGTTGCTTGTGCTGTGCAGAGATCAGTCAACCAGGCAGTAAAGATGGACAAATAGCTCATCTTGTATTGGTCCCAAATTAAACAGTGGCTCCATTTTGATTATATGGAGGTTAAAAAAATCTTTAGTATGGCACATTTGATTTGTAAATGTAGTGAGTGAAAAAAACAAAGTGATATTAAAATTAAGCAAGTTATTTTATTTGGACCAGAGTTAAATTCAGTGTGGAAATGCTTCCCATAATATAGTAAAATATAAAAGGAGTTTTATATAACAACATATCTTTTATATGTATATACACATACCCACAAACACATCTAGAGAACGTATACATGTATATATATGTGACCACAAAAATATCTAAAAATGGAGACAACAGTGAATTCTTACTGAACTTTAACAACTGCACTTTAGTACAAACATAATTGCATCTACACTGGACAGCTTTAAACACAAAATCTACTTTCTAACATGAATCTCTGTTCTTGCCAAGTAAAATGAGAAATCTTCTTTTAGAGAGTATCCATTTACATCTTAAGTTGCTAAGCTGTGAAACAGAAGGGTACTGTTATGCACATCTTGTTTTCCGAGGCCACATCTCTGCATCCAAGGACACCAGCCCATATTGGTTTAGTTGTTGCCTTTGAGACCAAGTCTTTTACTGAACCTCTTGAAATTCTGGTCAAGTAGTGAAATTCTGCTATAAAAAAAATAAATTATATATTCTACAAACTCATTTTATCCTTCAAAAATGTAACAACAGAAAATTGGAAGTATCTTTTGCCATTTTTTTTTTTTTACACAGGCTAGCAAAGTCTTCTGCCACACTTGGTCCCACTCCTTTCATTTCCCCAGAGCGCTTCTGCAATAGTTCACTCCTAGAGAATGGTTGACTGTAATGAGAGCTGAATGGTTGAGAATAGGAACTGTAACCCTTCTGCAACCTCTTCTGAAGGGAACCAGAAATTCACACCTACCCTATCAGCATCTCTATTATCCAGCTCCATAGAGAAAAACATGAGATACCTGTGGTTTTAAAAGTAACGTGTGGACATTCCTCAGCTACAGTCCCCACTGAATGGTTATGTGACCATGTCTATATTATTCAGAGCCACAACAATCTATAGGGCTCTTCCAGGTTTCACCCATAACCTACTGGAAATATGTCTACATAGATGAGGACCAGCAGATCTCACTCTAATACAGTAGCACCAACTTAATCTAGAGGATGTAGCAGCATGTTAGTGTGTGATTCCTTGTAACTTTGCTGCTTGCAATGAGGCGGCCATATAATTTGTAGGCTTGAGGTAGCTTATACACCCACTCAGAGGAAGGCAAAGTCAGCTTGGCCCTCTACAATACAATAATAGATTACGTGTACCAGATCCATGGTCCCTGGGTACCATGTAACAGCTGCTTGCACTGTGATCCGCACAGAGTAACTGCAAGGCTGATGGTCATGGCATTGTGTCTCAAGGTGCTGCTTTAACCTCTGTGCTTCCAGCTGCTAAACAGCATGAGAAAACTGATAAATGTGGAAGAGATTTCTTTGTGCTACATTTTAAGTTGCTTTACTTACCATGGAAGCAGTAGGTGATGAAAAGGACAGGATGAAAAGTGATGTGTATGGCTGTGAAAGAGAGAGAAAAATACAGCTGGGCATCTCTAATGAGGTGCAGTCCAGTTTGTAAAAAAAATAAAAAATTGTTGGGCTGAGTGCCCTAGAGCAGCACAGGCCCAGATTCTTTGCAAACAGGAACTAATTGCTAAAAGCTCTACAGAGGCTTTTTTTTTCATTCCTTTCAGTTAGCATTGGCAAAGACTTAGAAATTTCGTCAAGAGAAATGATCTCTTATAAGTCCTTCTTTCTTAAATCTTTTTCCCCTCTTTACTGATGTGAGGATTGGCACCAATTTAAGCAACTTCTTTCATCTCTGAACATGGACTTTCTTAAATTGGTTTAACAATTTAATCCATTTAGCTGAAGTCCATTTCAGTCAAATCCATTCAAGAATTGCATGGAACAGACACTCAGTGTTTTAACCAAACCACTGCTCCATTAGCAAGAGCAAGAACGGCAACTTCAGTCAACGAGCTCATGTTGCTCCTTTTTCTAGTAAACCCACCCTGACACCCTTGGCTAATTCCTGGATGACTTAGGGGATCTTTTAAGCTGGTTTCCAGTCAGAGAGAAATCAGTGTCTCGGAGGTTTACTGTGGCTCTACAGGTATACTGGCTTTATTTATACCTCCGTGAAAGCTATTAAAACAGAGGCAATCACATATGGCTTCCTCAAAATCTCTGTAGCATAGGGCCTACACAGTGCAGCAAGACCACCGTTCCAAAAAGTAATCTTCCTTCAGAGCTGTCCATAAATATCACTGACATTGCAGGTAGTTATGTGCCAGGGCTTTGTGGTATTTTTTCACAATGGATTTTTTGAGTAGTAGCAAAGATGACTGTCAGCCTAGTATTTTGCCCCAGGCTAAACATTTGCTCCGAACTGAAGGAAAGAATGGTAAGTCATCTGGCCCTCCTTCCACATCACATAGTTGAGCACCAGAAGGGTTAATGGTTTTGGTATGGCTATGTCATAAGGAAAGCAAGAGAAGTGAATTTATAGATCTGCTATCATTTTGCCGAGTTGAGCAGCAGCACTCTGGGAGCTTTGCTGGGTGCTGGGGCATGTGGGAAAGCCCACTGTCACTGGCACAGCATGGGCCCAGACTGACCCATCAGCTCTTCCCATCAGTCTGCAGCCTGCAAATTACAGGCTGCTCTCCCACTGTAAAACACACATGCTTCCATCCCCTAAGTTCGTTATGTTATTTTTATATTCATGAACACATTAAAGTCAGGGTAAAAGGGACAAATAGTCCAGATTTGAAGATTTTCCATCTAGACCAAAAAAATGCTGCATGGCATGTGTGTTTAGCATTAGCAGGAAAATAAATGTGCTGTTTTCAAATTTTTGCTTCAGGGTCAGCCAACATCACTCTACCATGTAACAGCTTTGAGGGGGGAAAAAAAGCTTCACTTAAGGATACATCTGCCAGAGTAAACAGTGCCTCAAACCAGGGAAATCTAAAGCACATGCCTTATTGTCAAGTTTGGTTTAACTTGTTTTACAAATCAAAACAGCAGCTCAGTTTTTAAAACCTATTTTTAAGTCCACTAGCATTTTATCAAGGAGTATGAAGACCTACATTACTGTTTCAGTCCTTGTATTTTAAATCTAATATGATGTACCAATTTCTTTTCCATGAATTAATGTCTTACCCCATTCTTACATGCAGCTCTTCCTACGTCTTCATCACTTCTCATAAATCAGAGGGTAGTAGTCCCCATTTTAACTGTCCTAATATACCCTGAGCTTGTGGGTGATATTTCTGTAGCCACTGGGGCTTCTTATGAAATGTGTTAGTGCTCCCTCTAGAGTGAGAGCAACTGGTCCCCAATTCATGTTGGAAGAACGAAAAATTGGTGTAAATTTGTGTGAACAGGAGTAAGTTCATGTTCAGAATTGACTTTGTCTTAGGAAGCAAAGCAGATACCAAATGAGAAACCTCTTTCACTTAGGATATGTGCAGACAATTCTTCTGATTAATGTGGGAGTTTTTGCATGCATATCTGGGGGAAGAATTTGGCTCTTCACAGTTGAAATAAAACATTGAGGAGTATTTAAGGAGCAAAACCAAGCCTGGAATGTTTTGAAGACATTTCCAAGAAACTCTAAGAAAGGAAAAAGTCTTTGCCAAACATAGACAAACCTCATCAAACCCTATAGCTTCCTTTCAACTTTTATTGTTTCTGTTCTCCCACAAACCAAGCCTCAGCAGGTAATTCTGTTTGCTTGACTGTGGCTGAAGTTCCATGATTATTTTATTCCAGTCTGAGCTGTGTTGAAAGGGGATGGGTGGGGTGTTCCCTTCCCCCTTTTTCGTCTACTCAAAGCTACTTGTGCCCTTACAGCTGTGTGTAATTTGTTCAGTTCTGCAGGGAGCCGGACCAGGGATCCTGCTAAAAATCAGCTTTCCCTTATCCAGACCTCCCTTGTGCCTTGCTCCTCCAGCACTGCTGGATGAGCAGTAACGTGAGCACAAGGAAAAGATGTGGATACGTGACCAGAAGAACAGAAAGGAGGAGCAGGGATTTTCATCACAGCTCCCACACAGAACACTGGCTGAAGCAAGCATACAACTTTGACCTGAATCTAAAAGTGGTAGGCTAGTATCAGTCTCGCTCAAGGACTGTTCCAAGACTAGTGGTGTTTAAACACTCTGCATGTCTACACTAAACATAAAGAAAAGCCTTATATTAAAAAAAAAAGCAAAAAAACCCTTAAAATTAATTTTAAGTTTAAACTTCCATTTTCATTTCTCAAGTGCCAACAACAAATGTTTCCATCAGAAGAGAAGATAAATTTCTCTGTGACTGTATACAGCAAGCAAAATTATTTCAAAATGTGACATAATTATGCACAATGATGTGTTGATAAATAAGAGGAAACCTAAGTGGAAGAGATTCCTGTTTACTGGTGTCTGTGTTTTTGCATCAGCTGTGTGTAACATTGGTTATCACATCTATTGTGAAAGACCAGTTTGGTGACATCAAGTAGGATTTTTCTCATTTTTAGTCTCAATTTTTGCAGTTATTGGGGAGTCTACTTCACTATCACTGTGGCTTTTGGTGTCCTGGTGGAGCACTGAGTTGGATGCCACTGTAGTAATAATAATTCAGTTTTAGAAAACCCCTCTGAATACCAAGTATTTACTATAAAATATTATCCAAAGCAAGAAAATATAGGACATGTCCCATTTTGTATGGCAATCTGTTAAAACTGAAGCCATGTCTCTAGAATACTGAAAGCATTACTTCGTCAACATGAATTCAAAAGGTAAAGAGATTAAAGCCATGCTTAGTGGCCTTAGATTCATTCAAACCTGTGAGCCACTACTAACTCCAGCAAGACTGGTTATGTCTGTGTGTAACTGCTCACCAATATCAACACGAGTCCAGTGGAACCCATGTCTTTCAATAAAGCTTCAGCAGATGCGGTCATTCAGATGTGAAGCTGGGGTGAGATCAAAATTTGGCTTCAGCCAGTATGTTAGCGAGAGTTGTAACAGAGGCTGTAACATGCAGATGGATATAACAAACAAAGGAAATTAAGCACATCTGATTCCTGCCCAACATCAGCCAGACTGCCATGAGATGGGAGGAAATTTAATTTTTTTAAAAGATCGGTGTTTGAAGTGTTTCTTCTCTCTTGGCTAGCAAGGACTGATTCAGCTTCCCAGTAATCTTGTGAAAATTGCTGAAATGGCACTTGCTGAGGCCTCCCATGCAGGAACTTGGGAAGCTACATAACTCCCCAGTAGTACTCAGGAATGAGCAACCTCACCAGGCAAGCAAGGGATTTAAACAAAGGGGTTTACACAGATGTGATTTTACAGGAGGGAAAGGGGAGGTAGGCAACACACTAAAATAGCAGCTTGGAAAGGGTGAACACTTGTAGCAGAGACCACCACCTGGACAGTTCTCGGTTCAGTGCTCCTGTGGCTGGGTGGTGAAGTCACTGTCATAGGCTTTTCTTGTCCCTGTTGATGTCCCAAACAAGGGCAGTGTTGGGTGGTCCTGGCTGGGAAAGGAAACCTCACTCTGCTTCTCAGGACAGTATTCGTCAGCCTGCACCAAGGATGGAGCCAGCCATCACTCCCTATCACCATTGCTCAGCATTTGGGTGTGTTTGGATGCCCGGCCATGTTCACCACCTCCTGAGAGCTGCCCTCACTTTTCTTTGGCTCCCTGCAGAGGAATGGGGGACCCTCAGCACTTTCAGAGTACCTACCTTCACATCCCCTAAGGAGGGTCATCCCTCACTGGTTCCTTTTTTTCCATATTTCTTCCAGTTGGGATATGATACTTCAGATCCAAAAGCTGCACATCCTGTCTAGAGGCACCATTCATGGGTGAAACAGATGGTGGACACAGATGGTAATTTCACCCCATTATTTAGCAGCAGTAAAAGGAAAAATTGCCTCAGCCAGTTGCCTGCACACAAATGGCCCCAGCTTACCCATGCAGTTCTTTTAATTTACTAAAGATATTGGCAAAAAGCTGTTTCTTTAGCAAGTCTCCATCCATCTGGAGGTCTGAGCTGTCTGTACACCTCGTGTCGACAGCAAGCATCTCAGTCTTTCAATATTCCAGGCCATAAGGACTCCAAAGAAATAGAAAATACTTTCAGAGCGGGCTCAGTTGTGTCTGTCCAAGAACAACACAAATGAGTTTTGGATCTGATCAGCTACATACATTCCTGCCATGATGGTGACATATGTAAAGAGCTTGTCCAAATCTACTCATTGACTGCCATCTTCTTCTGCCATGTTTGTGGAGGAGGCCATGGAGGACTTGGACAAATGTCTTGCAGCAGTGCCTTGTGGAACAGGATAGCTGAGACACCATCGTACTTGGATTCCTGTGCAGAAAGCCTTTGTTGTCAAGAGCCAATATCTCTCATTTTGCTTCAGACTCAAATTTAGCATGCAGACATTCAGCTCAGAGTAAACCTTTTAACAACAGCTGGCAATTTTAATTGTAGAAAGAATATAAACAATAAATTTCTAATATTAGATACATTTCTCGCAGTGCTTGTTTCTGAAAATAATGTCTTAGGACCATATCCAAGCCCCACTGAATCAGTGGAAAGTGTCCCACTGACCTCATTGTGATTGGATCAGGGCCTTAGTTTCTTAAAATAAAATTTTACAAGGTACAGGCTAATCCTATTTCACATATTTTTAGCAAAATGGCTGAAAGGGTTTTTTTCTCCCCATTAGATCCATAGGAAACCAAGACATAGCCACAATCTTGGCACGAAATATTCTACAAGGAATTTAAATACAAATAAAGTCAGGGATTGGGATTGTTTTACACTTGGGCTTCAAAATGGTGGGCTCAGAGCACAGGTCCCAGGAGCAGCAGTGAGGTCCCATGGTGACTGGCAAGATGTGGTCAGCCTTTCCCCAGAAAAGAAGCAGTGAGCCAAACACAAAGCTGCAGGCTGTGCTCCAGAGCACTTACCAGATTCCACCAATATTTCATTTAATTTTTCATATGTAGCCAGACTCTAGGCAGTTGTAAGGAGCTAGAGCTACCAAAACACTGTGTGACAAGCTGTGTCTGTGGTATGTCCAGACACACCAAGCCTAGAAAGCAGTAAAGCACTCCCAAGAACATTTGATTTTGTGACTTTCCAGCCCATAAAATTTCAGATAAGTTTTAGTCAAGCAAATGGGGAAGGGGTGGGGGGGGGTCTAGAGGGGAAGAAGTTATCCAAACAAAATCATCAACCTGCCCCCTTTATTCTATCCCCAGCCACTGGTGCAAACTGAAAAGGAAATGTCTTGGAAAGAGCAGGGGGGTTGCTAGGAACAAGCAGAGTCAGCCACATGCAAGCAGAGGTTACCTCTCCTGCACTCAGAGGAAATGCCCATCTTTGGCACCTCTTGTGAAGTCTAAGGAGCCTGATTCTAGCTCTATGAAAAAATCCCATACCACCATCCTGGCCACTCCTTCACACATCAAAGCAGTGCAAAAGCACCAATGATACCATGCCCCAAAGCAAAACTGCCCCAATCAATGCCATCTTTGGAACGCCTGATACAAACCCCTCCAAAATTCACAGAATTTAATGGGATCTGAATGTGCAGTTCAGATAAAACACATGTAGTCTGAGTTGCAATTAAAGTGCACTCACAACTTGACATTTTCAAAGAGGATTTTGACACACTGGCATGCCAATATGATGCCATAGGTCAGATGAAAGAGAAGGGGCAAGAAAAACACAAGGAAGACAAAATGAATCCATGACAGCACCATTCAATTTCACCATCAGGAATAATGCATTTATTTTATGCCTGAGCCAAGGTTTAAATTGCCAACAGCTTTGTCATCATACCCTTTCACCCCTGGCTCACTTTTGCATACAGCATATCACAAGACACAACAATTCATTTTCTCCTGTCTCACTTCCTGTCAAACCCTCCTGCATGTTGCATAGGGATTTTTTGCCCCCTAACTGGGGATTAAATAGCCAAGTGATCCAACAGTGCACTCTAATGCACACTTTTTTTGATATTTCCAGCTTGTAATAGCCCAGGCTTGTCTCTGCTCCCTATGCCCTCTGAAAACATGTTCATATTTTAAAATTAATTTTAAGTTTAGAAAGTAATTTTCTCTAAAATAAAGAAAATCTGAAAGGCTGGTCCTAAGCTGGAGGCCTCTTCAAAAAGTAGGCAAGTCTGCCTGGGGAGCCCTCCAAGCATGGGGTGTTCATGAGTTTTCTCCAGTGCAATATCTGCAGAGTTGTCTAGACCCACTAAGCCTGACAGAGGTGGGAAGAGCCCATCCTTGCAGTTTGGCACCCCAGACCCTCTGAAGCAGTACTGAGTGAGCCCCTGGACCTCATCCTGAGATCTGCCCCTCCAAAGCAACTTAGGAAAGGAGCCGCATAAACAAGAGCTAAAAAAATGTGCTTTAAAATAACTTGCACAAAGAACAAATTTCATTGTCATCAAGAAGTATATTAAGGGTGACTCTTGTAAGCTGATGCACTGATATGTCTGTGTAAGGATTCATGAGGTTGAAGACAAAAGAGATTTTTAGATGGTCTTGCCTGATAACCCTAAGATTAGCTCAGTTGGTTAGAACATGGTGCTACCAATGGCAATGTTTGTGGCTTCAATACTCTATATGGGCCATTCAGTTAAGAATTAGACTCAGTGATCCCTGCGGGGTCCTTCCAACTCAGAATATTCTGTGATTTTAATGTGATAATCTCCTGAACCCAGTTAGTTCTCAGATTAATCCTGACTTTGTGTAGATCAAATGTTATTGTTTCCAAGCTTATTTAAGTCATCAGTATTGAACAACTTGGCCAACATATTTCATAAGATTTATTCTTTGCACATGTTCAAAGGTTTATTCAATGATCATGAGTTTTAGTAGATCAATTGGTTGCTCCAGTTCTTGGATTATGTGATTTAACCATTCTTAATCTTTTTTTCCATGTATCTGAAATATTTAGTTGATATAAATGTAAGTTGTTATGCAAAAGGAACATGTCTGCTATTCTGCTAGAACAACTCTCCAAAAGAAATGTGCAACTACAGGTTGCATTTGCAGAAAAGTACATAATAAGCAAATGAAGATGCTTGGAAATGCAGCCATGGGAAAAGGTCTCTAGATGTCATTGGAATGTCTATAAATACATTTTCTCACTACTTACCCTAGTGGTTTAGCAATCCAGACTGTGGGTAACATTTTATGTCAATGTAAACTATACCACTTCCATTGTCTTCACAGCGAATGTGACACTGAACCCAATGCTAACTTTTGAATTTTTGTGTTTGGAACTTGCAGGCAGGAGAACAGACAGATATTTGTAGTTGTACTCCAGTCATTTCTAACAACAATGTGCAGAAAACACAGCCATCCATATTCATCAGCAAGAGGAAATGCCTCATAAACTCAAAATGCTACACTAAGGACTCTTTCAGTTTTATTTCTCTCTTTATTTCCTTAAAGAATGCTTTGTTTCCACTGCTGTCTTGTTACCATTCAACTCTGAGAAATACAACCTACATGCTTTACCAGTCTGCCCACCCCCAGATACACTTACAGCCAGATATGGCAGCTTCCCCTTCAGTTTTTAAAACAAACATTCTCTCACTGCTCCTCCCTTGCTGCTCAAAAGACCCTACAGAAGTGACCAGGATACTTTGAAGGTACTTGACAGCCAGCACAGAAGCAGCATGTTTTTTTCAGAGGAGAAACAACAGAAGGCTGAAATGTGCTTGACACAGGGGCATCTGGAAGGGTAGGCCACCCCACCAGTTCCAAGGCCCACCCTTGGAGTAGGGTTTTCTGTGGCAAGAGACCTCAGAGCTCTCCTGAGCCCTCTTCAGACTGGCCATGAGCAGAGCAGCAGTCGGTGGGGAAAGACAGTGATTCCTAGGACACTTTGATACTGCAGTCAGTAGCAGTTTCTGCTGGAAAGGGGCAAGACAGAGAGGACTGACAGCCATCAGGCTGTGGATAGGCAGTCTGGGTAACCAGAGTTAGGCTCACGATGAACCAATGAGCTTCCTCCCCCCCTTTAAAAATATATTGGTTCTCTCCTGTTTACTTTCCATGACCACACAAGCTTCTAGTTCTGTGAAATAAGGACTTCACACCCTTTTGTCTAGAGCAGGAAGCAAGAGCAGCAGACAGTCCACTAGGCACATACTCATCAAAATCCTTCCCTTGGTTTTTATGTTTCTTGAGGTATTTCAGGTTTGCATGTAGCAGTCACCATCCATATTTTACATACCAAGATGCTATTTTTCAGACCAAGAATTCAGTTGCTCACACATGTCTGTTTAATTATCAGCCTTAAAAGTGCTTTAAAATACAAAGACTAAATATAGAAACAGTAAACATTAAACAAAACTGTGGGTGGCCTTTCCATAAGAGGTGAGCAAACCCTGCCTGTTGTCAGTACAGGTTCAGTTCCTGAGCTACCCACCAGTAGTGTCCAACAAGGACTGCATTCCTGGAGGCACAAGTTACAATCAAAGGGTACTCAAATGTCAGTGCTTAGCCAACACTGGCCACCAGAGCTTATAAAAGCCATACTTTTATTCAAATAATTCTGCTCTGTGAGGTCGTGCAGCTAAAGTTTTCACAAGGATTTCCTTCTCTGAATTTAAAACAAAATCTAAAAAATTGAAGATAGGCAAGGGGCAAAGCTGCATAAGTATTGGAATTTAAAAACAACAGTACAGCCTTGATCATATGGCTTTTGACATAGTCTTGTGCTTCTGTGACTTGAAAAGACTATCCAAAAACATTTTTGTCCTAAAGTTCATAACTAAAACACATTTTTCTATCAGTTCTGCAGAGAAAGTTGAGTGGGTTCTCCTTGTCCAGAACACCTAAATCATTCCATTTGATTGTGTCATTGATATAAGTGTTAAGCTGTTATTTTTTAATTTGCCTCCAGGTTCTCCATAACCACCACTCCAGATGACAGGAGGAGCAAGAATGATAAGCACCTGACACTGGTGGAAACCCCAGTACATATCAGATCTCGCAAGGCACGTACCACTTAACAGTGTAAATACAGCTATTACCCAGGGTCACACAGTTTTAGACAAGTAACTAAATATATGTCACAGCTAACAGCAAATACTCCTTTGTAAATGATGCCTGTTATATGTAAAACTGGATATGTATAGCATTTTTTATTCCTTTCAAACTAAGCAGAAGGTTTTTTATTCATAAACAGTCATTGAAATACTACTTATAGCTGTCACTTTCTCTGATCTACCTCTAAAGAATCCTAAAATGGTTTAGGTTGGAAGGGACCTAAAGATCTAGTTCCAGCTCCCTTGCTGTGGGTAGGGACACCTTCCACTAGACCACATTGCTCAAAGCCTCATGCAACCTGGCCTTGAACACTTTCAGTGATGGGAAATCAGCATTTCTTTAGAAAACCTGTTCCAATGCCTCACCATCCTCACAGTAAAGACAACAGAGCAATTAAAAAGAGCTCCCTTAAATATGAGAATTTGTACAAGGAAATGTCTATTAAGTCTTTAGCAGACCAGCTGATGCCTACCTGAATGAGATTCAGCAGTGTGTTTTCAAAAACCATCCACAGTGATGTTTATAAAATGCATACCCATAAGGAAAATTTAGTCACAGGTTTCAAAATTCCAGCAGCAACTGAATACCAGGCATTCATTTGCATATACAGTTCAACTAGAGGTTCAAAAGGCAGGCATATATTTGGCAAATAAATAACACCTCTTCAGTAAATTTTAGTTTTAGTATTGGAGAGGATGACATTGGATAGGGCATTTTGGATAGGCTTACAAAATTTTACATCAATTAATGCAATGAAATATTACCTTCATATTCCACTCACTCAGTTGATGGTATTCTTTAAGTACAGGTATGATTCTAATGATAATGAGCTTGGGAGACACATTTTTTTGATTTACCCAGAAAACACTGTCTGTACGGGAACAAGGTATTTGGGTTTGGGCTGTTAAATGAAGGGTAAGTTGTTTACTTTACTTAGGTTTCTCTGTCATTGCCATTTATATTTTCTAAAGCTGCATTTGAACTTAAGAATTTTTGGGGGGATGTGTTTTATAATTTGGGAGGATAAGGTGTGCACATCACTGATTAGCAGAGATTGTATCTACACTGACCTCTTTCCTGGAACCCTCTGATACAAGGAAACCCTGGCCAGGTTAAACACCTGGTCAGTGTGTAGCAGACTACACCTACAACAGTGATCTGCAGATCCATAAAACTTGTAAGTCTTGAGCTTCCTCCCAGGGAAGCTGGTGCACAGCCCTACACATTACATCCTCTGTAGGGATCCAACCAGGTGTTCACACTCAATCTCTGAGGAAGGAAATTTAGATATCAGCAATAGTTCTTACACTGAGAAATTATCACCAGCATAGCCTACAGTGGAGTCCTGTGTCCAGCCATGGGCTCCCAAGCACAAGAAAGGCATTGACATGCTGCAGCGAGACAGTGGAGAGCCAGCAGAATGGTCAGGCCTGGAGTCCCTGGGGCAGGAGGAAGTGCAGAGAGCTGGGCTTGTTCAGCCTGGAGATGGCCATGGGACATTTACTGCGGGCATCAGCTACCTAACAGGAGGTTGCAGAAGGGACAGAGCCAGGCTCTTCTCAGAGTTGTTCAGCAGTAAGGCAGTGGACAAACAGCACTTGTTGCATAATAGAAAAAAGATGATTAGATATTAGGAAAATAGTTTTACCATGAGAGTCAAACACTGAAACAGGGGTCCAGAGAAGGTATGGGATTCCTGATCGTGGAGATGCCAGAACTTGATTGGACAAAGTCCCAAGCAACACAATGTAAGTTGGCCTTGCTTTGAGATGAAGGTCTGGATCAGGCATTCTCCAGGTTCCTTCCAGCCTAAATTATTCAGTGATTCAATGAGAATGGGTCTAAGCTATACCAGCAGAGCTGTGCCTTCTCTATTAATTGTCAGGAATTTTAACTGTTACATGAGAGTTTGGAATTAACTGGATATATAATCGGCACAGGAAATTAGATTTTCTCCTTTAAATTAAACTGTCATGGTAGGAAGGAACATAAGCAGGGATTGATAGTGCTGTGCAGTATCTTGTATAAAAGCAATGCTGTTGTTTATTAATTTCTGGGTAGAACTTTACCGTCCCAAGAACAAAAAAAAAAACAAAACCAAAACCCAAAAAAACCCAACAAACAAATCAAAACAAAACCAAAAAATAAAAACTCTAAACAAACAACAAATTAACAAAAAGAAAAATTATTATAAAATAATGTAAAAACAGACAGGTAAGCACACATTTTTTTCTCTCCTTTTATGCCTCATAGCTCTGTTTTCTTCTATATATTCTTTTGTTTTGGATCACCTGGACCTAAGAGCTGTTGTCATTGCCCCATTCCCTCAACCTGCTATATCTTCTCTTTGCCTTTTCCTTCACTGCCTTGGTTCTTGCCCCTTCCTTTTCCGCTCTTTTGCAAATGATTATATCTGCCTTCAGCTGTACCTGATCTACATACAGCAGAAGAACCAGAGGCTAATCTGACTTCCTTCATATTCAAGGAATTCAACTCATTTTCTATATGAGTAACTGGAAATAATGGCGATCGCTGTTCAAGATAAGATCATCAGGACCTGTCCAAAACCAAAGTCATGCAGCAGAAGGAGACTAGGATTTGGACTAAAACTTGGGCTCAGACTTGGAATCCAATCAGAATTTAGGAACCTGGAGGTTACTTTTTCACAAAATGGCTGTTTTGAGAGGCAGAAAAGCATATGTAACAGTCAAATGTTTAGGAGCCAGTGTAAAGACAGTCCTACAAACTATTTGCAAGGAAATTGTTGCCATTTATTTCCCTTATACTCCTCAAAACAGGATTTGCATGCATTCCTTGTTACTATGCTGAATTGCTGGATAGTTTCTTCTCCTAATGGAAATAGCCAGACAAGCCCATGGGTGTTAGATAAAAATCCACATAAGCATGGCGACAGAACAAGCAACCAACACAGCAGGCATGTCTGACCTCTGAGAGAAACCTCTTCAGCAGCCAATGATAAAAATAGCAAAACATCACTGTCAATATTTAGCAGGTGTAAATGGGGTAAATCTGGACCTCAGTGTGATTAATCTATCCTCAGAGTCTTCTCTATATGCTTTTAAACTTCAGAACTGCTATGGTTCTTAGACAAATATGTTAAGCTCAATGTTAAGATTAAAAGTATGTAGGCATATACTGCAATTAAAAGTTTCAATTTTTCATACAAAACCACTAACTACAGCATCACATTTAGACTCAAAAGGCATCTCTAGTTTTAAAAGTATGGAAATCACCAAACAATGGAACCAAAAAATGAAAATTCATCTGTGAGAAATGATTGTGTTATCTCTGATAGCACAGTGAAGTCATTTATTATCGACATGACATAGCTGTAATTCTAACTAAAACAAGGTCTCTAGTGGAATTTCTCTAATTTCCCATCACAAAAGTTCATGCTCACCAAAACTGGGGGAAAAGAAAAATAAGAGTCATCTTTGGCTATTGTAAAGTAGTAGGGTTAATAAGTGATACAAAGTTGTGGCTCCTCACCTGAGATACTAAGTCAATATTTGCAACCCCCAAGCTAGTGCAATGCAGATTAAACATGTTAGCTAGAGCTGTCATTGCTGGCAGGCTGATGGAACTGCTCCATTTCCTTGGAATTACAAAGGAGAAGTAGCAGAGTAGTAGGAACTGCAGCACCTGAGACAGGGGACATTCATAAAATGCACTATCATACGATGTTGAATGAGCAGGGCTTAAATTCAGAAAGCTTTCAAAGAAAACTCAGAGTGGCAAATAAATCTGAAGCTAAACTTAATTTCCAAAACAAAAAGTTCATCTCAAGAAAACTCAATAAGCAAAATATGCTTGCTTCTACAAAACTCACCCTGTGTGCATGCACATATGTGGTTCCTGTGGTTATGGTATAGAAGGCCATTGAATTATCAAATCAGTAATTTTGCCATTAGTTTTTCAGTTTGCTTCTTGCATGCATTTTCTGTGGTCAAATCCATTAGTAAGTTATGGTGATAAACACCTGGAGTCTATCAAAAACAAAGAGAGTCTTATTCTGTATGTACAATCAGCCTGGCGAACATAACAAGCAAAGACTAACTGCATAATATAGAACTCAAACAGGAATATGTTTTTTATGATGTGCCAGCATAAGGGAGATCAAAGACTAAAGCCAAATAAATAGCAACTGGGTACCGGCAAAGGAAACATATTTAGAACTTAAAGTAATCAGAAACAAACGCAGTGTATGCCAACACCCTCTGAATTCAAAACTAACATTTTCCTCCTTTTCATAAAAGGTTCAAGACCTGGCAGATTTTCTTCTGGTTTTCAATCTACTGTTTTTTATGACTGGGAGGGAACTTCATTTCTCACAGACAACGGAATATGAAGAATCATCCCCTCAGCCCATCATCCACTTCCTTCTGGTGGTTTTAGGGACTTACCCCCCTCCCTGTTGACGTCTGATTGAATTTTCCTTGGCTGCTCCGTGGAATTTGCCAGCTTACACTAAGCATTTATTGAGCTCGACTCCTTATCTGGAACATCGCCTGGCAAAGTGCAACAATCTGTCTGGCACCTGGGGGGCTGGCAGAGCAAATTTTTCCAGGTGGTACAAGCAGACATGCAGAATTACAGGCTAACAGTATTTTGAGAGACAGTTTCATCTAAAGGGAAAAGCCCAAATGACTAATATTCAGTGTCCTGTTTAGTACCTGCAGTGTATCTACATAAACAATTCTCAACAATTACTGGTACTAAAAAAAACACTTGCAGGGGTGGGGTGGGCATGGTGGAGGCATTAGAGGAAGGAGCAGGCAGAAGATACAAGAGTGGCAGTGAATTGACAGGCTGAGACTGGGGGCAGTTACATCTGTACTTGATTTGTCAGGGATTTACATTACTGAAACTTTAACTCTGCAGATGATAAGTAAGATTACACTTACAGAACAAGTTTATGCAAATAAAGCTTAGTCTATGGAGTGTGTGAGTCCAGACACAGTGGATTTGGCAGGTTTTACTGAGGCTGGTGGCTGGGTTTAATAAGTGCATTTACATAAAGGATTAGGACATCTGGAAAAGTAGCATGGTAATTTACTGAGATATAAATAACGTTAATTGAGGGGTCACAGTATGCAAAACACTCCATACATGCAAAAGAAATCATGGAAAATAAACGGGCCGAGACATGCATCTTGCTCTTGGTTACATCAAACTAAACTGTAACTACTAGCTGCCCCATGCCTTTCTAAGGGCCACTCCTGATTTTAGTCCCCACTACAGAACCCTACTGCATAACAGGTATGGACATAAGCAGTGCATTTTTTCTTTAAAAATCCAAAACCAAAATCAGTGGTTTGCTTAAACTAGCATCAGGAGACATCCAGAACTCAAAGGATCTATAGGAAATTACTAAAAATCTAGGTAAGATCTAAATACGAAGTGGGGGAGAGAATTTAAATTTTACCCAATAATCTGCTCACATGGCAACCACGTAAATCTCTTTTCAGCAACAGAAGTAACACTGAAAAGTATGTTTACACATAATTCCAACTTTAGTTAAAAGTTTTGTGATATATAGTAGAACTTTGGCTTTGCAAACTAACATCCTAGTGAACTGATAAGAACCCGGTAACAAACAGTTTGCAAGAACTATACTGGACCCCTGGATTAATTTATAGTTTGGTAAGCAAAAGGTAAAAATAGTTAGTCCTTTTCATTATTCTTAAGCGTATAAAATGACTGTTCCTCAGTTTATCAAACAGTTCAGTGGAGCACAGCGGACCTTTTTCAAAGGAGTATAATGTTCATATGTTTATATTTCAAGCTCTTTCCAATAAACATTATTTTAAAACAATTGAAATGTTGCTTATAACAGAGCTAAAAATAGCTTGCTTGGATTTTTTTCCTTTCTCCAGGTTTTTGATAAGCTTTGCTTAGTTCTGCCCCTTCTCCAAGCTATTGACTACACAAAAACAAAAGATTTGTCCACATGCATACTCACTGAGACATAGCACCGTACGCATATCACATTGATATGTACAAGGGAACAACAATGATAAATTCACCTGTGGTATTGTACTGCTCTCTAATCTGGTTGTGCAAAAGTCCTCTGTGACGTGACTTGGCTTTAACTTTTGCCTGAGATCTGTTTAGAATTGCTGCCAAAGACACTGAAGAAATATATGTGCACAAAGCAAATTATTTCTACTACCTGGCCTCAAAATGGTCAGTTTTGCTCCCACACGATCCAATTATATCATTGCTATATTCAGACAGAGTGGGAAGCTGGTTGAAATGTGGAGCAGGAGCAGCTGGGCTTGTGTAGTCAGAGGGAATGTTGTTGCTGTGCGTATTGACCTTATCCAAGCAATTCAATATGTAAAACTAAAAGCCAAGACATATAAGCATGAGGTATGAACATACCAGCAGCCATGTTTGAAAGGGATTAGGTTTTGGAAGGGGCAGTTCAGCTGTATGCTGCTGCTGGCAACTGTTAAGAGCCTGGGAAAACACTGTTCATGTTTTGGTCCATGAGCCAGATGTATCACTTCATTCATCCTTGCAGTGGGATGTTGATAACATCTGAAAGCAAACAAAGGTGATGATTTGGAGTGGCTGCTAGTAGGCATGCAGTTCTCTTTCCGCTTATCATGCTCTGCTTTGGTTGGAACATTTCCCCAACAGACAAGATTATAACATGCCTTAGAAAACTGGCCATGGGCACTAACAATTACAGACTGTGATCATAGTCCAAATGTAGATGAGACTACAACACCCAAGAAATGCAGCATAGCTTGGTTCTATTTGTTGACTTCTCATCTGAGGAAATACATGCCTAAGCCATTTCTCTTTCTCCATTGTTTATTATAGACAAATGGTAGCAACCTTTAGCTGTTTGTTTCTCTCTGGCTGGACTTGGTTCCAGCTGATCATTGACACAACAGAGTGCGGGGAGAACATCTAGCCTCTGCTACTCCTCTTTGGCACTCAAGCCATGACCCACTCCTGAGTCAGCTAGCTTTGTAAACTCGGAGTTCAATTTCATGATCTTTGCGAAACATAAAAATTACCTGCAATTTACTGTAAACCTCTACATAAAATTACAGTCACTGTCAACCTATTAAATCTATTTTTAGTCCTTACTGCAGAATATTTATGTCTAAAAGAATTATTCAAATAAACTGCGCACTAACTGCTCAGTAGGTTACAGGTAAAGTTGTCCTAGAACAGCCACAGATCTGAGCTAGAGAGGTTTCGTTGCAGAGGGCAGAGTATCTCACGCCACTGTGATTCATTTTGGTTAGGGCTGTGCAAACTTTCTTTTTTTCACATCTCATGGTGTTTGTTTCTAAGGATACTTGGTGAAAACTGTCCCATTTTCCTTGAAGTGATGATACAGCATTTTCCTAACACAGTATAAAATGTACAGAAAAGCAGCTTATTCTTCCCTGTCTCTGACCAAGTTAATTGGATATTAGAATTAGAATCATGTTAAGTAATTTCTGTCAAATCCTATTAGCTCCCTTGCTCTCTTCCAGAGTATCTGCTGAATGATACAAAGCTTGTAGAAAAGCTAATCCTTATATACCTTATGAAGTATTTTGTTAGTCAAAGTAAAAAAGACCTTCATGCTTCCCATCATCCCCACCACAGGGAGAGCTTACCGTTCTCCCATGGTACCCTCGGCAATAACCAAGAACAGCAAACTGGAGACATTAACCTCTGCTGCAACTGTAATTTTCACAGTTGTTCATGACCTGAGCTGAGAATTTAAATGCAAAATCCAAAGCTATAGTTCCCACAGCAGCTATAACTCAGTCACGGTTTTTGGACATACATTGTGGAGTATAGACATAGTAATGCAAAACACTAAAGCTACCTCTGGTTATGGTTGGCTGGGGGAACCATAACTCTGAGTTTCCTGACTTTTGTGTTAAGATCTCAACCATAAACATTGCTCTAATGTAGCTTTGTGCAGTGGGTTTACATTGGCATTGGGAGATGCTCATACAGAAACAGTAGAGAATTAGCGTGGTATGCTTATTAAATGAGTAATGCTTTTAGAATAATTGCTGGGTGAAATCGTCGCCCCAGTGAAGTGGGTTTCATCTTTATTAAAAAGGAAAGAATTTCAATCAGTTTCCTCTCTCCAAATCAGGACTCTAAGGGAATTATCAGTTTATTCCAAAGGAGTGATCAGCATCTCAGCTAGCAAATGGTTGGCGGGCACATTGCCTCCACAGAAAAACTTAGATGTTATTTGCTTTGGTTTGTTTTCCTTTGCTCTTTTCCACATTAAATACCCCAAAGTGACTATTCTTTTTCACAGTTATTTGCTAACTAGAAGAGTTTCTTACTTACTGTAACTTTTCCCTATTTATCAGTTGATGACAGTAGATTAATGATCTCACAGAGTATCGAGAAACTGAAAAAGGGTCACCATTGAAAAACTTTCAGCAGAAAAGTTTCAGCCAATCTTTGTAATTCAGTTGTTAATTTCTGCATGCTTATTATGAATAAGGAAGTGCAATACCATTATTTTGCTTGGAACGTTTCTCCTAGGGGATTGGGTTTTGGTTTATTTTGATTACATTGCACAAACCAGCCTACTTCCTTATGAAAAAAAAATAATAAAAATAAAGAGAGAGATGGGCTGGTCACAAGAGGAAAAAAATTATATCTTGCAGTGTATGACCAGACAGAGGAATGTTGTCTGTGCCAATCTGCCTTGTGTTTTCAGCTGGGAAAGACACTGTGCAAACTGGTAACAGATGGTGGAGCTGAAAATAGGTGCTTTACATGTTTGACTCAGAGCCAGCATTTTGTCGTTTAGTTGTCTCACATCTTTGCACTGTGTTATGTTGTGCAATCACATGTAACACACTGAAATCAGCCTTACCAACACAGTATTTTCTGAAACAGAACTCTTGTTGCAGTGGGCAAGAACTTGGTGTGTTTAGTGTTCTTGGAAAGGCTTCCTCTGTTGGAAGCCACCCTTTGAGGAAAATTTCATCTTATCCTTATGGAAAGGGCCAGTGGTGCCACTTGAAGAAATATCTGCTCAAATACTCTTTGGGGAAGAAATCCAGATTCCTTGGCAAGGGCTTGTGCAAGGAGGGGGTCTGTGGAGAGAAAGAAAGGGTGGTGTCTGGAGAGTGGTTGTGAGCCATGCAAATACAGTGACACCAGCCTGCCTTGCAAAATGAAAATGTTCCAGGTCCCTGCCAAAAAATATCATGTGGCAGCAGAGTATTTTTAGCTGCAAAGGCAGCTATGAGTTGAGTTCTTTTCTCTTTGCTGAAGCAAGGCTCTTAGATTGCTCTGCCATGTTCATGAAGTGGTGTGCATTGGTGAAGATCGAAGTACAGTTATTCAGGGACCAGATCTCAGACTTAGTGCCTAATAATCCTATTTAAATATGAGGGGTTTTATTCATGATTCATGAATCTCAAATCTACCCATTTCTATTCTGGTCAGGCAATAGCTCCACTAGAATTCCTAGTGTAAGCAAGAAAAAGGAAGGAAAAAAGGGAAAAAAGACAATGTCAATCTGTGACAATCTTCTTTCATAAGACTGTTTTCATCATGCTGCATTTGCCTCTTCCTAGACTTTTTAGAATGTTCTTAATATTGCAAAAAAAAAAAAAAAAAGAACTGTAATAGAGAAAACCAGGCCTCTTAAATTTCCAGGTAGAAGCTAATGGATGCAGGTCAATAACTTCATGCTATTTTCTAGTTTAGGAGTGCTGAGCTTGTCTTGCGCGGAAGCCCCTTTCTTCATGCATATTTTGGCAAGCTGTGATCTCTCCTTGTTCTGCTTTCCAAACTTTCTACAATCAGTGGATGCCATTCCCATGATTTCCACAATTAATGGCAATCCCAAACAACATTAAATGTTTTCTCCCTTTTACTGTTGAAATCAGTGTTAGAAATCAAGAAGTTTGAAGTTGAGACTGTAAGACAAGCCAGGATCGCAGTTCTTCAAATGTCTTTCATGAGTTTCTCTTGAAAGTACGCTTGTATGCTCTAAGTTAAAAGTCAGTGGACTTTTAACTTCACCCTTCCATCAGCTCCAATGGAGTGTCGAGTGTTGAGACAACACAACACAGAAAAGTAAAAAAACTCTTGCATTCAGTGCATCAAACTCAGTAATCAGTGCACACTACTAGCTCAGTCCTCATACAACTCCTAGTTCCTTCCTCCTAGCTGCTTAATACATCTGGAATGAGTTAGAGGAGGACCTGGCTGGTATATCCCCTTTGCTGTCACCTTTACATAAATAAATGTAAATATTTTTTTGCAATTAAGTATTTTCAGTGAAATAATTTGACCTCTTTTGACAAAACTATCTCAGGGAATTATGGTAACTTAAAGCAGCTGAGGATGTTTCCCCAAAATGGTCAGGAGTAGTCCGTATGCACAGGCATCCATGCTTACAAGGACAAATAGAGTATATTTGATAGGCTCTGCTTTGAAGAACAAATATATTCATGGCCATTTTACTCGCGAAATAGGGGAGGCTATGCCTGCTGCACTGCAATATAATATTCTCTAGAAACAAAGACTTGCTATGTTTTCCTAACTGCATATTAAAATAGCAAAAATCTAAGCAACAAGATACGGTGATTTAAATTTCCCAATTGAAAGTTGTTGCATGCATATCTTTAGTAGATGTTTTGGCTAATTGAAGAAATAGAATCAAATGAACCTTAACATAAACCCTTAAGAATATTACCATTGCAAAAATTGACAGGAAAAGGACCTTATTTAAAACACTGCAGTCTTCTGTGAGGCATTTTTAGAGGGGTTTTTACTTTGCATTTGACACGGCTTTACATTTACAATTTGCTGTGTGGTTTTAATTCTGGGATTTTGTAGTGCTTAAGGTATTGGTACTTTTTTGTTTAAATTTTTAACTACACTGCTTATTTATTGATCTCTGATAGAACCTAGAAACAAAATAAAAAAAGATCAGGGAAGTTCTGAAGACTTGTTTAAAATGTTTTTCAGATTTTTAGGTTAGAAAATTAAAAACATATTGCACAAATGTTAAAGATAACACATAAATTACCTATGACACAGAAGCATAAATCCTTCTATATAGTTCCAAATGGATTTTCCTTTAGGTTTGCATCCACAAGGTCCATCAGCTTCTCCTGCTAGCGATTTGTGTAGGACATGCCATCATCAGAGAAGCAGGGCCAGCTCAGACTCTCATGGCCTCATCTCCCAGGTAGCTCACCCTCCACACTTCGAAGGAAGCTCAGAGCCCCAGAAGATGGGGCCTTTTTGACACTCTTCTTCTAAAACCTTTCCAGGCATAGTCTGTTGGGCTGCAAAGACCTTAAAATCAAGAGCCAAGAAATGCAAAATTGTTGAATAGGTTAAAAGCTAGGCCTTCCATGGAGATATGCAAGAAGATCTTTCTCACAGCATAAATATTTTTACAGTTCCACTTTAATGGGAGCACATTTAGTCATTTATTCCTTTTCTAACCTTTTGCACTGGCTTGTACTAATAATTTATCCAATACCTATAGCTCCCATAGGACAGAAAACTGGTACCAGATCTATGGAAGCTACTGAAATCAACAGAGCTATTTCAAACCTGGGCAGGTTTATATGGAAAAGAAATCCTGCCCATACTTCATACAAGGAATATTTGTTGATGAAATCTGTGCCATAATTGTGGGTTTGTTTGTTTTTTTCAGCTTTCTTACTGGGGAGAATGCACCATCCTGAGCCCTTTCTTTCTTTTGGAGGCTTTTTGCATAATAGAGAAGTATTTGGCAGAGGTCTACTTGCTTTCTTTTTTTTTTTCTTAGAGAGCAATGATCTTTCCCTAGGGTATATTTGGATGCTGAAGCAAATGCTCTTCTGAAAAACAACTTTCTTTTTTTTAAGGATATTCACAAGTTCAGTCAATGACAGGTTTTTACTTAAGAAGGTAATTATTTAATGTTGGTCTGAAATGGCAAACACATTATTTACTAGAAGGTACCCTATTCTGTAGAGAGAAGAGAAATTTCTCTCTATGAAACTGCAGCATAAAACCCCACGCTGCTTCAAGCAAAACAAAACCAACATCATACACCTGAAGAAGTTAAAAATGCAGCTTGCATATTGTCAGAGTAGTAGTTTTGTCTCAGCCCAGAGCTAGCGGCATTCACAGACCTGCCTTCTCTCCTGTTTATTTCATCAGTAAAAAGTGGAAGATTTAAATAATATCTCAAAAGCCATCCACAAATTGAAGGCCAACCCCTATTACAAAGGAATGTGAACTACTCCGTTTTTTGGGTGATGTGGTAGTTGAGCTGTGTTTGATGGTACTGTTCAGCTACACTGCGCATGGAAAAAAACTTCCAAAGAAATTATTTTTATTTCTCTGCCATGCACACAGTCACTAAACTCACAAAGTAAAGTCTGAAGAAAGGGTGAGGAGGATTCAGACTGTTTCCTACAGTGTGCAAATCAGGACCAAAAGTTTTAATCTCTCCAAAATCTGAGGGAATGGTTCAACAGGCCCCAACAGCACTCTGGAACAAGTGGTACCTACACTCAGTAGATGTAGCTCATCTTGGAACACAAAGTTTCTGGTGGCTATGATCAAGCTTCCAGGCATGCACAGAGACACTTTTCAATGGACGACATAGAAAGCTTGGCTTCTGTGCAAGCAACATCACTGTTTGAATCTGTGCAGCCTGGGGTCTCAGCCTTATCCTGTCTATCTGGCAGGTGACCTTGGGCACAGCTAATGCACTTGAACAGCAAGAAACACAGCGCAAAGCAAAGCAAGCATTGTTGCTTTTGTTCAAAATCACAGAAGAAAAATGTTAACAGTGCTAATCCATGCCTGGAATTTTAAAATATTGTACAGATTGTCATTTCAAAGCACCCACAGGCTCCAGTCAGTGCTCAGCATCAGTGGGGGGTATCAGTAATGAAAAAATTTTACAAGCAACCTAGACATGAAGAATCTCTTCATTACTTTAAGGAGATTGCAGAGGAATCAGATCAAGCTGAGCCAAATGCAATTCCTAAACCTGCTGAACTTCACATACTATTGTTAATAGTATCCAGGACAGAAAAAAAAAAAAGTCTTGTTATCCATTAGGTAAGCAACTTGTTTTAGCCCTATCATTTTCCTCTGGTCTATGTGTTTTTCTAACTCACTCTTACCATATTTACATTTGTATGTTTGCTTGTGTCCTTCACAGAGTACACCAAGTAATGCATGTATTTCTCTAAAATGTGAAGGAGATGAGAAAGCAAACACATTGATTCAGATTAATATGTACCATTTGATTCATGTACAAAATGAATATCATGTTCTCTGTGTGCTCCCTGCCAGATCACATAATCAAAACACAATGGCAAATTCTGGAAATGGCATATAATCAAACAATCATAATGTAACAGTTTCCTTTCACGGTAAGACAAAAAAAGTGGCAAAGTAGTGAAACATGGCTATGATCAGGTCTGGTTTGTAACATACAAACTGGTGCTCATGGCCCTTGGGAAAGAAGGAAAACTTTGCTTTTGACATTTTGGAAAAGGGGCAATCTTAAATCAACTCTTCTAGTTTTGTCTGAGACCTGGCATGGATTTACTCAGATAGCTTCAACCAAGTTGTTGGTTCGCCAAGGAGATCTTAAAGTTAAAAACCAGATAATCCAGTAAAACAAAATAAAAGGCCTAATTAGTGATGGTAGCTCTGGTCTCATAAGAAAATAATGTGATGGATTTGGAACACAGATGAGAGCACTAGCTCCACAGAAGTGTTATTCCAGCCACAGAAGGTCTTAAATACACCCTTTAAAATGTTAATATAATGCCAGATGGTTAAACCACATCTGAGATATTCAGAGCATTCAGTATGCGATCAAAGTTAAGTAACCACTGAAAGAGAGTAAAATTGCTAAGAACCTGCCTTTATAGTTAATGTGAGCACTGAAAAATTGATTCTTCATCTTGTTCAGAAAAACTCTCAGTGGGTGGCATTTTTGTGAAATAGGTGTTAACTGGATTAGCTCAGTTTCGGGTCATGTTTTTAAACTGCAAATATAGTCCTTTCTAGTACTCTGATAAAATAAAATTAAAATAAAACAATAGTGTTTTTTTAAGTAATAGCCAAAGTTCGTAATTCTCTTACTATAGTCAAAATTATATTCATCTCTGAATCCAAGTCTGGGTAGTTTCATTCCTGAATGTACCCACTCCCTGTCTAGACAGCTTGGCTGCATCTATACTCTCTTTTCAAATCCTTTCATGGGTGACAGCTAAACTGCTCAGGGTCTCTGATCTGTCATCTATCAATATTGCTGTCTTCAAATAAACTGTAATTTACAGAGCAAGATTCAACTTCACATTAAGACACATAATCTTCAGACAATCACAGGTAGGTGTTGAAACAGGCCCTGTAGCTAAGGGAGATCATCTCAGTGTCACAACGGTGTCTGAATGGCAGTTCACCTCAATCCAAATTACACACTTAGGGCATGGTTGATTGCAATTAGGTGTTTCATATTATTTGAGATGCCCTAAGGTGTTTGGACATACTCATAGAGGAGGTAACAGTGATATATGGCCCACAGAAGAGCTGTGATCACCTAGACTGGCAGCTAGGAGGTCAGACAGGACACCCTGGAGCATCTTAAATGTCATGGTTACATGACACTTGGACATGGACAGATGAATTCAGTGACTGGTCAACCAAACCTTCCTTTAGACTCCATAGAGTGTACTGATAAGCTCTCTGTTGAGCAGACTGGGATTCAGACAGCTAGCTCATGTGCAGAGAGACATCTAAATGTAGAAGCCTTAGAAGCTGTAGTCCTACCCAAGTTGTTAGTCTGCAATGTATAAAGACACATTCAGCTTTGGCTGCCTAGGAGTTCATGGTCCTCTACTTGGGCTACATGGGTCCTCAATGTGTAGACTCCCAGGTTATGTTGCACACCATATTGGTTCTAGGGTTAGGGTTGCACACCCTAACAAATAAATCCCACAAACATAGTTGATAAACACAGAGGTAGCAGAACCAGGTGACAAACATCTGTCCATCCAAAGTAAACTTCAGGCCTGCACTAGGGTACAGAATCTTGATTAAAATCTATGTTAAAATCAAGGCTAAAACACCAGATTCTTCTCCTTCCCATACGTCTTGAAGGTAGTTTCAGCCCATGTCAAAGTGCACCCATATGACGTATGGAGTGTCCACATGGACTCAAGCTCAAGCCCACTCTTGTTTCTCAAGATTATTTATTCCTCTCTCCCAGAAAACCACTGGTTATATGCAACACTGTGGAGTGGAGAGAAAATTTGTGGAAAGCAGACAGGACTGTCATGGTATGAGAGTGACCATAGGCCATGTCCTTGCTCCTCAGTAGTATAAAGCAGTAAGGCAGAGGAGTTATGTGGAAGAAAAAATCATGTGGAGCATAGACATCATCATGAAGATCTTATCAAGTGTTTTTATGTTGTCCAAAACAGTTTCCCTGATATAACACTCATGTAAGTAACAGGAAATAGCACCTACCTTTTGCAAGTAAGAGTGAAAGGTAACAGGTTTATTAACTAAAAGGGATACAGGTATGGATATACCTTTCACAACCGTAGAATTTTCCAACTCACCAACTTAAAACTAAAAAAAGCAGAAGAATGAACAGTTTTATGTTCAGGCCTTTATGCTTCTTTGATCATGGATCAGGAAGGAACTAATGAGAAACCATTATTGGACAGGGATATAGCTTGACAGCATGTAATTTATTTAGTGCCCCACCTGTTGTTTAGCTTGTAAACAATTGCAAATACAGGCTGATTGGCAGAGCAGGCACCAAATGTCAACTCTGCAGCCCAGAGGCTGTGTATAAATATGTTTAAAAATATGTCCAGTAGATCCTCACCAGGTGTCCTTCACAGTAGCTCCATTAAGGGCCTCACTAACGCCTAATTAAGTCTCCATATGTGCCTAATCCCAAAGTGGACTTGACTGATTGACGATTTCTCTGGGTTTATCCCTTGGAGATATGACTTGCTGCAGTTCTTTCATACAGACCTAACATTTTGATTGTTCATTAGTACTAAACACAGTTATCATAAACTTACAGAAATTACAGTTTATGGCATGAAAAGCAAGTTGGGAGGATTATCTCTTTATTTTCACTCTGTTTTTAACGAGATGTTAATACAAGCCCTTAATAATTATTTCCCCCATGACTTCCAGTTTTTAGTGATGCAAATGTGTCAAATATGTAGCTAGGACTTTTAATTTCTTTCCTTCCTGAATAGAAATCTTATTTTTCAAGCAAATAGCAATGAACAGTATTCTTAGACTCTATTTTTTCCCCTAAAAGACGTTTGAACCTTTCACTAGTAAATAAATAAATAAATACATAAATGTTTAAAAATCATGCTTTCAGCATTTGAAAATGCCTTTAAAGTTCTAGTGAGAAGGAGGAAGAAATAGGATTTCCTCACACACTTGAAAATAAAGCTAAGTTTCTTAATTATTAAAGGCTTGAAGCGGCTATGCCTGCCACCTGCAGCAAAATTTCTTAGGTATCTACATGAGTTGCTCCAGACATGCTGAGGATGTGCCAGCCTCAGCAATGGGAAAGTTCTTCCAGCTTTTTCTACCAGGCTTCACAGTATCCAGGGTTATGGTTCTTCTCTGTCTGTCCTCCTCAAGCTGTTAGACTTTTCACTGAGGAAGTAAATAACTGGCCATTGAAGAAAGGAACCCTCAAGGCCCTAGACTGGAAGGTCAGTTGTTGGGACAAACAGCTGGGAAAGGGGAGGCTTACAATTACTTGAGCTGACTTATAATCACCACTATTAGGTTCCATAATTAATGTATTACAAACACAACAGCTTCAATGCAAAGTAATCAGTAGAGATCCCCATCAGAATGCCATTGGGGTTTAGCACTTCACTTGGAGAATTTGTCAAGATGGAGGGAAATTCAGCTTTACGTGCACTCCTCTGCCAATCAAAGGCTAGGACAGAGGGGATTCTCCTTCCCTTTTCTGTCACTACTTCTCAGTGACCAGCAGGAGCTGACGCCCTTCAGCCAGGACTAGAGACAGACATATGCTCCACATCCAGCAGAGAAGCCCAAGCTCTTGAGATGGGAAGTCTCTTCAGAAAGACCACATTTCACCATGCTTTCTCCTGGTGGAACCCCAACCCCGGTCACTGTGTGGTGAGGCCGCTCTCACAAACACCGGCACTTCAGTTTCCCAGATGCAGCAGGTTTCTGGTTGTCTTCAAAATGTGTAAGCCTATTGTTAAACAATTCTTCCGCTTTTCCACCCTATTGTTAAACAATTCTTCTGCTTTTCCACCATCTTCTGACTGCAGGAAAGTGAACCGAGTGCCATGCTGCAGCTCCTTCAACCACACTCCTGACAGCTCTGGGTCTCAGCCCATTCAGTCATGTGCTTCTTTCTCTGCCCCACTGGAGAAACCATTCTACAGTCTAGTGGTCCAAGGATGCACAACAGTCTGCATATCTATAATCTGCAGTTGTTCCTCGACATTTCTTTTACCTGTGGCATTGCAGCGTGTTTAATTAAGTCTGGAAACGTGCCAGCTCCCTAAGCCTCTCTAATTAGGTACTTGTGATATGACAAGCTTCTTAACAATATTATTTACTTTTCCTGAGACATAGCGAGGGAAGGTTACATTTCTCTCCCTGCAGAAACCAGTAGCATGATGGATGAACGTTCAGGAAATATTATACTGGCTGGTTGCTTACATTTTAATATAAAACATACTTGTGTCTGAGCTGGACCTGAGTTTTTCAGCAACCTGAATTCCTGTAAGGACTTTTTAATTTCCATCCTTTGATGCAATTAGGTTTTAAAATAAGTCTACTCTTTTATTTTTCTAGGAGAAAAAAAAGTTCAATCTAATTCACACAGCTCCTTTTGGTATCACACCAGATGTAAGAGAGGAGCTCTCTCTCCTACTGGTGGCATTTCCTCCAACAGAATGAAAAAATCCAAACCAATTCAACTAGCTTGTCAGCCACACAGATGAGTGTGCACACAATAATCAAAGCAGAAAGAGAAGAGGACAGGTACCAAGATGATGAGACAAGCACCCTCAAGCATAACACTCTCTGCGGGATATTCTTGTGAGGAGAGCAGAAATCCCTCTCCTCTCCCACAGCTCTCTCCTCTGGCCTCAGCCAGAACACGGTGCTGGCCTGGTGTTCTGGGACCTACCTTGATGGAACTTCCTTCAGCAGATTAAATTTAGAACAAGGTGATGCTTTCCTGAAACAGAGAAATGTTGCTCTTTCCTTGAGACCCATTCAGCACAATGAAACCCAACTGTGTTTGGGGATTTCCTGGAACCAATCAATCTTCAACATCCAGTCCCAGAAATGACAATAAACACAGCGATGGCATCTGAACCACAACTCCCCAGTGAAGTCTGGGAGTAGTGTAGAGCTGCTTCCTGCTTATCAAATTGAGTGTCTCCACCAGTGCCAAGGAAATTAACTTTGACAGTCACCTCTGTTACAGTCTTTCCAGGATTCCAAGATTTGGTTATCACCTTTACCATGCTGCTAAGCTGCAGTATGACTAACTATATGTTCCAATAGTATTTTACCTCAACCAAACAGTAGAATCAGAAAAAAAAAAATCAGGAAAAACAAACAAACAAAAACCCACCACAGTTTGTCACTTTTCTCAAACATAAATGAAAAAATAATCTTCAGATTACTTCATTTTATACCCATGGATCAACCTTAAAATCAGAAGGTACTAGGAGGTGGCTTACATTATTTTGGGGATGAAGAAATATACCCCTAAAAATTTTGATAGATAGATAAGATAGGAATTGCAGGGAACCTAACACTTTTCAATACACTGTAATGAACAATCAGTCATGCCAGTTTAGCTCTGCAACAGTAATTGGTTTCTCTCCTCTGCAGCACCTCATGTCAAGGAAAGATTATAGCAACAGCAATTTGTTTCAGATTTACTCTGTCAGATCAGCTGCTGATAGGTTCAGACCACCCTAATCTGGGAGAGAAAATGAAGCTTTCTGTTGACAGAAGAGCCACTGGTGATTTTCCTGAGGCACTTCATTGTTTATGTAAAACCATTAAGGAGACTGGGGGTGATATGAGTTCAGACTCTTTTTCAAAAGCAACCAAAACCACTTCAGATTTATGATTCTGTCTTGGTTCTCCTCATGAGATACAATATTCTTCTTAACTTGGATTAAATGCAAGTCTAAACACCAATTGTGACTACTACAGAATATTTGGTTTCTTATCATAGAACACTAAACAGTGGCTTAGCTTTGGGAGCTGTAAATAAATGAACTGCATTTTGAAACAAACCCCAGAGTTTACATCATCTTAACTATGAACTGTAAATTAGGTGCAATGGAAGTTGCATTAGATCTTTATATGCTACTTAGAGATAAGGCTTTCAAAGACATCTAAAGAATTTAAATATTCAGTTTCTATTAATTTTAATAGAAAACTACACTCAGCTCCTTCAGGTAGTTTCCAAAACTTCATCTTAATAGACTGTGTTATAAACCCTAAACCTATTAGATCCTTGGATTTATTCCTACTGAATTTAGGAGGATTGGATCATGCTTTTGTTGCCTTTCCAAGCCATGGCTCTCTTCCATGAGCAAGCATCAGGATCTGAAACACAGCAGCAGGGCCACAAATGCCTCCCTATCTTCAATCCCCTAGTCAGTCATTGGAAATTTTTCTCCCTAGAAATGGAGTGAAAAAGGCCACTGCAGTGCACAAACAGAAAGACTGCATGCTATTCCAGCATTAAAGGGTCTGTAAATCTGCAGATTTTCTTGGTTGAGGAAGTCAACAGATGCTGTAGCCTCTTCAAACGAACCGAGAGACCGAAACAGAGATCTTGCCAGACAAGCTCAACACCAGCAGAGAGACCCAGAGGAGGGTATTACATTATTTTATACCAAGGTATAAAGACTGTCAAACGCAAGACTGTCAAATGACTTACATCAATGGCAAAATGCCTGCTGCCTGCCATAGTGTTGAATTGACCTGGGCCAAAGTGCCTAAGCACTGGAGGGAACTGCAAACCCTCAGGCACCAAAGGTGCTCTCATGGCTCAGATCCATCGTAAACTGACCAACACAGAAAGGGCACACCCTCAGGTCTGAGCTATGCTAACACAGTGTAGATGTACCAAGCCCAGGATGAGGCCCTGGCTGAGCAGTGTGTCCACTACCTCCATCATCATTTGAGGGAACTTCTTAATTCTCCATTTTTGCATGAGCGGGCTCTTTTTCCACAGCATTAGTTGGAAGCATAAATTAAACTGAAGTTTCATTCATACGTGAGGTTTAAGTTTGCTTTTTCATCATAGGAACAATGCTGTTTGAGAGTTCAGATGACATAATGCTGAATATTGCAAAAATAAGAAAATAACCACAGGTAGTTTTAAACCAAACACAAAATTATATTAGTTGTACTTGAATTTAAAGTCAAAGTTTTGATTAGGGCTCCCTTTATTGGCAATTCTGGGAAAAAGTTTCAGTATAATCCCCAGTTAATGAAACCTTTGCTAGTGAATTTCCTTTGTCAACACTGCATTTAATGTGAGAAGTGCTTATACCTGCTAGATCATCAAAACCTGCAAAGCTAATAGACTCAACTGGAATGTAAAAAACAGGGAGGATTTTCATAAAACTTTAATAAAAGGGTTTGGCCTAGAATGGTGTAGGGTGATTCCTTTAAAAACAACTCTATTATTACTGCTCTCCAGTTTCCAAATGCTTTTTTTGCCATGAAAATTGACAGACAGCTATGCTAGAATATATATATATATTTTAAAGTATTTCTTGGAAATGTACAAGTTAAACAAAAAAATTCAATTGTAAAATGCCTAGAAACCTAGCCAAGCTGAGCCTGAGCTTTACATCCTTTTTGTCTAGTTCATCACTTACAGAGTCAGATAGATGCCAAGACCCAAATAAACTGGCCCAAGAGTAAGGCAATCTTGACCACTGCTAGCAAGCAGCCAGAGGAGAAGCTGGTTTAGTTCACTGAAATGGTTGGCTTCCCTGCTGCGGTGCCAGGTTTTTCTTGGTGTCAGAATGCACAGTGACTGACAGAGAACCAATCTAATCTCATCTCTGTCCAGCACATCCATCCGACTCCACCACAGAGGCTGTTTGGTTTTAGAAGGATGGGGATACCTGTGTTGGAGGCATTTTAGAAAATCTATCTTTCATGAAAGAGCTGCAGGGTGGCATTTTCCCTCCATACTTTTTGTGAGAATTCTGTGCCAAAGGTGAAGTTGTTGGTCCCATTTGCATGTCATTCATAAAAGCTCAGGGGCTATCTCTTGCTGGTAGCATTATTTATGGTATAGGAAAGGTGCTTCCTCTTCAGAAATTTGACAACCACTATATGGTTCTTCTTTCCATTACTTGAAAAACTGTAATTTTGTAGTCAGTTCCAATGCTGTTTCATTTCCTCTAGTCTGATGAAATTACTCTTGCACTACTGTGTCATTGCCATAACTGCTTATTCACCTGAACTTTAGGTATTCCCTTTGTCCTTCTCTTGCATGAAGCCATCTGCCACGAGGACCAGGGATCCAACAGTGAGGGAGACTTTTAAAGAATTCTTCCCACTGCATGTAGCATATATAGCTGAGACAGGACTTTGGAATTTTGATTAATGCTTCCATGAACACAAGTAATGTGTGAACACGCCTGTGGCTGTGTACATCCCTATGAAACCTTAAAACCAGGATTAAAGTGACTTTCAGGTCAAACTGGATGATTTCACTAAAAAAGAAGCACTTTATTTTTCCTTTAAAATTTTAAACTCTTCATTTCCAGCATGTTGACTTTGTGTTCACAGAAACAGGAATGCTCATGGAAGCAGTATTAAAAATATTTTTAAATACTCAGGAAAAGCAAATTTTGAAGACCTACAAAAAATATTTGCAGTGGAAACCTCATTCCCCTCATCCAGTCAGGAAACAGAAATACAGCATATACACTGCACAGCCATTACAGCTGTCTGAAGTGTGCCAAGAACTACTCATAAATTAACTACAGACATAGAATACTGTAAATAAGTTTCATGAATAACTAATCAAAATCTTCTCAATGACAACTCAACTGAAAATAAAAGAAAAAAAAAAAAAAGGTGGAAACATTTGTTAGAAAATAAAGCATTACAGAGTGCACCTCTAGCCTGCCTGCCCAGTTAGCTGAACAATTGTGTTACATTCTGTCAAATGTGTCCTAGCTGATGGGTAAGAAAAACTTTCACTTTATTCTGCTTCCCTCTTACTTGTCCTATTGCTGAGTTACTCATTACAGTGCTGCCTGAGTGGGATCTATGAGGCTGCACAGTGAAAATCCTAGGAAAACAAGGGAACTGCCCTTCACCAAAGACATATCCTGGGTACACTCCTACACCAGCACACAGATCTTTCCCTGATTTCTTGCAAAATCCCCTTCTCACATTTACGTTTGAAGTCTCCATTTTTAAAAGCACCTATACCCATGTGTAATTTTCTCTCTTTGAAATGTGCCTTAATGTGGTGCAGACCTGTGACTGACGTTAAGCATGCTGTAAGCTTGCTTTTCTGTAGAAATGTTTTCCTGAATTTGAGCTTAAGAACCCAGTTACCAGGCAGAAAAACAGACTTTATAACCTCTTCTGTTTCTAGTTTGTTACAGTTATAATCACCACAGTGCTGTATGTCTAATACTGTACAGCTAATCATAACCTGAAAAAAAATTATATCATTAGGTTGGTATCAAATATTAGGAGACTAGAAGCCAAAGGCAGGATATTTACAGTTGGGATTTGACTTGAGCATAACATCACTCTTGTCTTCATTCTTTTACCCATGGGTAGAAGAAATGAGAGCAAAACAATGGATTTCATTGACAGATGATGTGCCCATCAAACTTCATACATTCCCCTTGAAGTAGCACCTCTTACAAACCCACACTGAAGTCTGTTCAATGTCAATGAATTATGGGGTTGGATTCTTTTCCAGAAGCATCACTTTCTTTGTTGATGAGGAGAGAAAACCATACACCTGCTAACAGACAGTGCTACCTAAGCAAGGAAGGTTAAAGGGAAGTCATTATCTATCTAAAATATTCTGGAATCCCAAACTGCAAGTTTCCTTTCTTTCCCACATAAGTTTTCCGTGATGCAGTAGGGTTATTCTGAAGTTTTTCTACAGGTTGAAAGTTCAAAACCAGTGAAAATCTCAATTTTAAGTTTTGTTCTGGTGACTAAAGGTAAATTGCTTACTGAGATAGAAATGGGAAGCTGTCTCAGAATGAGATTACAATTCAAAAATAAGACCAGTCCATCAGAAAAAAATAGTTTTCAAAAGTAATGAATGCTGTAAGAACAATCGTGAGGAAAAGATTAGATGGTAAAAACTAGAAGTGCTTCTTAAAAATAATTTATTACATTATGAGAAAAAGGCCCAAGAACACTCTTGTACAGTCAAGGGTGACAAGAAGAAAGCTGCAAATGCATTTTTGACCCAGTAGCAAAGAAGAGGAAAAAAAAGAAATAGAGTCACAAGTAACAAATCTAAGACAGAGATACAGCAAAAAATACACACTACAAAATGTGGAAAATTGATAGAGAAAACGAAAGATGTTCACTTGCTTGGGCTAGCAATAAAAAAAAAAATAAGCAAAAAAGCAAACATAATGTAGAATGGGATGGTTTTTCTTACAATATATATAAAAAAAGGTTCTGAAAAACCAGAATAAATAATCTTCTTCTCTATTTTAAAGACCCAGAAAGATGTGATTCTTTCCAGTGCAATTGTAACTCCAAACATCCCCTATGGAGGAATATTTTGCTCCTAGATGGATTGTACCCCTTTTCTTGAAGAAGAAATTTTAAATAGCCACATGCAAATGGGTACACCTTGAAATGAGGAGTGGGGGCGTATCAGACAGAACTGTGAAAGTTGCAGTCTGGAAGGAATCAACACTTGTAGAGACCAAGAGGTCAGTATGGCTGACTCTGTGTGGCCCTCAGGGACACAGCATGAGCTCTCAGGCTGCTTTTATAACAAAAGGTGTGAATACGGGGGTGAAGTGTAACAGGATAATTAAAAAAGCAAAGGAGACTGTGAAGCCACTGGTACAAGCAGGAGGTACAAGAGGACAAAGAGCAGGAGAGAGTCCCAAGGTCTCTCCAAAGGTGACCATGTACCACCAGAATGGTAAGATGGTGTGGGCTTATATGCTGATGTGCCCTCAACACTTGAAATGTTTATGACATTTTAAAATATTAAGAAATACAATAGTCACAAGTATAACATAAATAAATTTAAATATAATAAATTCTTCTTGCTTGCAACCAACACAAACTCAAGGACTGTCTGCCTGCCTGAGGAAAAAGAGACTATATACACTTAGACTAACATGGAAGGCAAGGGATTTCTCCACCTGGGAAATGTCTTGACGCTTAACCCCTTACACCGAGAAAAGCTTTTTGCTATTGGTTTAAAGCAATCTTCCTTAGCGCCCTAATTCAGACAACTATCACAGATAATCCAAGTGAAGGAAAGCAAATCCTCAGATAACCCAGAAAACTGCTGCTCAAGGATTGGCCCAGGAGGGGCCTTTCCTAAGTCCCCAGTTTTTAAGCCCTGAGGGCTGACCAGTATTTCCACTGCTCTTCTGACATTCCCCCCATTAGTGTCTGTCTCAGCATTTTGTGCTCTGTCTGCAAAGTCTCCATGGCAGCTATGGCACCTTGGTTTATGTTGGCATCACATTAGTGCTGCAGGACCATGACCTGTGACCACACTCTCCGGATGCTGTCATCAGACTGGAAATAAAGTCTGCAGCTGTAGTACTGCTATCAACATGTGTAGGCAAGGAACATAAAGAACAAAATCGTACAACTTGGATACAGCTATTTCAGAGGCAAACATAAATTACAAGTATTTAAAATATCTGCCATGTCACCAAAAGAGAGAAATTATACAAAAAGACACAACAGTGGATCAGAAAGAGGAACACCAAGAGCTAAAATTGTAGAAAAATACTTCTCTAGAGGCTGATATATTAGCATACAAAACAATTTTCTAGGGAAGTAATATTGCCTTCAGTACTATGTTCAACTTGTGTTGGACAAAACCATTTCTAGATACACAATAACAAACAATTTTGTACTTTCAAAATAATAGATAATGCAGAATTTCCCTCCTCTGAAGCTGATAAATGTAAGCAGCTATATCATTTTTCCATTTACATCTAATATGATATGAATCTCACTCTGCTTTGAAAGTACTAATTCTTCAGAAATATTGTCCAAATAGTCCAGATATATTTTCAGCATAAAGGTTGCCTGTTAATGGCTGACACTGACTAATCTATGCTCCAAAACTAACAATAAATTTCTTTGGCTGTGCTTCTATTTGAGGAAAATGTTTTAGACTTGGGGGGAAAAAAAAGGAAATAATTATTTTTGGGTAGCTAAATACTTCACCCAATTTTTTTACCCTTATATCCATGAAACTTGCAAGGATCACTGATATTTACATACATACTTTTAAGGCACAGTTTGGCTCAAGGAAACAGGCAAAAAGTCCTGTCTTTTCACATGACATCATTCAGATTTAAATTTATGTTAAATTCTAAGTTTTATTTTCTATGATCAAGATTGCTTTCATCACAGAGAAGTTAAAAAGAAACATCTCAATAACAACAGTCACATCAGCAGAACACAGGAAAACAGGACTTGGGAAAATCCGTTAAATCATGTATTTTCTGACTTGCATATTGACATTTTATTATTATGGATTAAATTTGCATAGCACACACCTCAGTGCAGTTTAATCATTATTAAGCTCTTTTTAAAAATCTAATTTTGATGCTCCATGTGAACAATTTCACCATTAAACTAGATAGTGTTAAGCACAGCAAGCACAGGACTAGCACAGAGCTTAAATTCCTTGCCAGCCTCTGAAATCTGCTGAAAGGCTACACTTCTGCACTGCAAGCTGTGTACCACAGAATTACCTTGTATCTGAGCATTTTTAAATTTGCTGGTTTAAGAGAAAAAAAAAAAAGGCAAAGAAAAACAAAAATACTACAAGAACAATCCCTTTTTACTTTGAAAAATGAAAGCTTTTATTAGTAAAATACCTTCTTGCAGTGCATGAGTTCTTGAGTTCAAGTCCAAAAACTTTAACTAATGCTCAAAGGTAAGACTGTTCTCACAAAAGTCCAAAGAAGCGGTTTGTGTCTGGCTGAAAAGAACCTATTTAGTAGAGTGAAACTTAAGCCAGATATATTTTCTTCTCTGACAGAGAGCAGAAAAAAAATTCTTGCATCCCTTTCTAACAGTGCATAAAAGTGGTCAAATGAGTTCTCATCAATTTATTTTGCAGAAGTACAAACAATTCTTCATAGGTAAGTTTCCCATTTATATTCAGAATTGTATAGTAGCCTGTCCTGGTTCTAGCCAGGACAGGGTTAATTTTTGCAGTAGCCAGGAGAAGGCATGGCTAGGACACTGAGATTGTTCTATACCACCTCATGTAATTACTGGGGGCAGTGGAAGGGCTATTTTCCTAGTCAGCCTATTGTGGCAGATGGAGGGGTTGGGTGTTGTTGGGAGTTTTCCTGTGTGAAACATTCACCTCTTTCTTGTAACCTATGTCATTACTATTGTTGCTGTTACTATTTATTTCCTTATCTCATTGCAGCTTCCAGTAAATTGTTCATATCTCAACCTGCTACCTTTAAGTTTTGTGCATCCAATTCTCCTCTCCATCCCACTGCAGGGGAAGGGAGGATTGAGCAACTGGCACATGGTTTGGAGAGTCTCAGTGGGAGCACTAACTGGGGAAGTACCATTCCTAAACCACAACACGGCCCCATTCTGTTTCATGCAGCTCTTATCAATCCAGAACGACCGTGAAGTACTGCCCAGTTCTCCTAAATCAAGGTACTTGGCCTGATACAATAAAATAAAGAAAAAAATATAAACAAACTCCAAAAAAATATCGCTGTGAAACTTGTAGAATTTCTAGGAGACTTCACAACAAAATTATTTTCTTTCTCCTACTGCAGATTCTTTTGAAAATAAAAACCTGGAGAGCTTCTAATCTAGAAGCACATTTGCAATAAACATGACTTCACATTACAATAGATATATTAAAATATTGATTAAAATGACAGAATATATTAACAATTTTTACACAAAATTTCATCTCTGTGAAGAATGGATTTTCAAAAAAAAATGGATTTTCATATGTGCATATGAAGTATTTTTACTTAACTAAAAGGTGAAAATTAAGATGTTGCACTACAGCTGCTGTACTTATTAAGAGCCAGTCTCTCTGCCACACTGGTCCCATCAGGTAGTATCTGAATACCTTAAGTAATCCCACTGAATCCAATGGGAAAGCTCACAGAGTAAGGTACAACTATTGTGATTAACAGTGGCAGAATCTGACCTTAAGGTCATTTTAATAAGCATACTGGTGACTCACTACTTCCTAAGGATCCCTTTTCATAATCCATTCCATAAAAATAAGCTCTAGAAAGATATAGTTTCTCCTGCTCCAATATTCCAGACAATTGGAAATCCTGATGAGAACAAATCACTGCCTGCTTGTTCCAGTGATGGAAATGCCCAGCAGAACATCTGTGCAGCAAGAGACTCATTAATGATAACATCACACTGTCCCTTATGGGTCAGTCCTCAAGCTGCCCCTGGTTTTTCATTGCTGACAAACTAAGACTCCAGGTCAGACATTGCCCTCCTGGTCTGTACGTCAATTACCTTACTGGGTAGGAAGACACTTCTGATGATGCTGTTGGCTTTGTCAAGGTAAATAAGTTCCCAGGTCCATAACTTAGGGAGTGCTGCAGGGGCAAAACCTCATGATCTTGGAGTAAATTCTGCCCTTGCAGCTTCCCGTTGATGATGGATGGCTTCTGCAGCCAACAGGCACTTCTGGATCAGATACCCACAATGGAGTATGGGACTCGTATTTAACATCTGAAGGGAGTTAAATACAAGTCCCAAACATAGTCATTCCCCTCCAGTATCTTTACTGATGTGTCTAAACCTAGATGCTGAAGTTTGAACTTGCTCCCAGTTATCAGGTTTCTGCCCAGTGTCATGAATAAGTTTAATATTCTGAGATAAACATGCAAAAATATCAAGCTATTCCTGAAGTACCAGTTTAAAGTTCTGCCATATCAAGAAAAAGCATCTTCCAAACTGTAGAAATATTTTGTGGAAACAAATTTGTTGATAGTATTTGAACAGCAGAAACTAAAAATTGGGTTTATTCTCTCTCTGCATTACCTTCTAGCTGTTGACTCTGTGCAATAAGAAAATAGCACATAGTTTATGTACTGACCTGTCAAGCTTAGAAGAAACGGAAAAGATACAAAGCAACTGGTGCTGTCACTGATGAAGTACTTCAGGTCTTTACAAACTGTAATATCCTACAGTGATTAATATAAGCATGCCAGGTTAATGGTTATTCATTATTATGCTTCTGGGAAAATAAACCAATATATCTTGATAGTTTTAAATACCTGTTAGATCCTCTGAGTCACTGTTGATTATTTATCCCATACTTCTGCCACTGTATTTCAAAATTAACTGAGAGGGAGCATTCTGAATTTGTAGAGTTATGAGAAAAAATGGCAAAAATAACCTTTTTAGACTTTAGAGGGACACTTAAACACTGACTGAAGCAGACTCGTATCAAGAGACCAGCCAGAAAAAGAAAAGCAGGAGCAGGAGACAGCTAACAATAACTTTGAACTGACCCTCAAGCACCAGCTACAAAACAATGCTCTCGGGATCTCACAGATTGTATTTCCCATAATGGGAAATAAAAGTCCATCATATTCTGCTCAAGTGAACAATTTGCTTTGGTCACAAGACTCAGAAGCTAAATATTTCTAGCAAACATAGGTACTTATATAGTCCTCTTTTAAAGTCTGCTCTTGTTGGCCTTGCAAGTGCATCTTGGCCCACTTCATTTAAAGTGTAAACAGATCTCTCACTAGGTAGAGAGGAAAGGGTAAAATAATTAGCCAGCTTTTCTTTTGTCTTATAGAGGTGGAGAAGAGGGGAAGGGGCTGGAGAAACAAAACAGTCCTTGCATAAGATTCGTTAGCGATACACCTGAGTAAGAAAAGATGCCAGATGAATTCAGAGAAGTAGTTCACACACAAACACTGAGCAGAATTACAGAGCAATTCATGTTAACTGAGATAATTTTTAATGTATTTCAGAGCAGCATGTCACGGTCTGGCTTAGAATTGTAACAGGCACTATCCTGGTAGACATGGAAAACACTGTTGAAGAGTACACAGTTTCAGTTTCAAGACAGAGCATGAGGGAAAGAAATTAGTGTATCAGATGAATTTTGCAATGAAAAAAAAGAGGATTAGGCAGACCATGGATGAGTGGTTCAGAGGATCATAAGGAGACCCCCACTGGCACAGGTGGCTTCCCTGCACACTCTCTTATGCTATTTGGGCACAATGGGGTCAGTTGGGGTACCCAAGAGTTAGTTCCTTTTGCAGACCCTGGTCTAGTCCCTGGTGAAACCCTCTGGGCATGTAACCACCTCTGAAAACCTGAGCCTGTGCTGTCTGCAGACATGACCGGGGAGAAAAGTGAGGTAAAGCCTGGTAACAGCAGCAGTGGAAAGGTAAAAATTCCTTAATCTATTGACTTCATTTAGAACGCACCCCAGCTAACCTATCTTCCCAGCTTCTTGAGGAAGATTTACATATGATTGCTAACAAACTGATGTTTATTTTGTTTACCACACACAGCAGCTCTCACTGAAAGGTTATAACCAGCAACCCTTCGCTCCCATTCTCTGGGGATTTGTGCAGCTTTTATAGCCCTGAAACTCCACTCTTTCTGAAGGCAGAACTTCCCAAGAACTGCATGTTTTATATACAACATCAATGTTGATAAAACAGTCCATGATCGATTTCCTGCTTAATGTATGCAGCTCATTAACCAGGACAGTTTTATGTTTATAATCCAGCAATTCTACTGAAAAAAAAAACAAAACTAAAAACTCCAACCAAAACACCACATTAGGTAGAAGGTCACACTCTGAACTCAGCTGGTGGATCACATCCAGTTTTACATAGCTGTATCCAAGATCAGGTTTGGATTCCAGCATTACCATGAGGTTCAACAAAACCTTGAGGTGAGACTTGCCAGTAGTAATGAAGACTAAGAGCAGTAAACCTTCGCTGAGAGGGCTACTGGAAGTCTGTCTGCAGCATGTCTAGCATCCTTGGTAGCTCCTACAGGAGCTGTGTTCAGATCTCCATCAACAAACAGATATTCTGAATTGTCGGTGTGCTAGTCCCCCAAAAAAGAGAAGAGGAGAAAGAAGAAGAGGAAGAGAAGAATAAAAGGAAGAGAAGGAGAAGGAGAAGGAGAAGGAGAAGGAGAAGGAGAAGGAGAAGGAGAAGGAGAAGGAGAAGGAGAAAGAAGGAGAAAAAGGAGGAGAAAGGCAATACTGGGTTTAAAGTTTCTCAAAATTTCAGCCTGGAAATTGCACAGGGACTAATGAATCAGCCCAGGCCCCCCTTCATCCTCAGCTAGATCTGCATCCAGCATTCCTCTCTATGTTTACAGCTGGGGAGAAATTGAATTACCTACATCGTATTATTTTAGCATAAACGAACAGGAAGACTGCATCAAAATTGATGACCCAGCGGGTGTTGCCCCTCCCTGACTGTACTGTATATGCAGAGCTTTCTAGACTCAAATTTATTGGTTTGTCAGAAACTTTGGTTATTTTCATCAAGTTGAGTTTTACATTAAACATTCCTCCACTTAATTGGAACCATGCGGACACATTTGGGCAGCATCCATATTCCTGCTCAAATAAAAAGGGTACTTTGTTACAAATTCAGCATACTTTGCTATTAAATTATATTTTGCTAGCAATTACAATTAAATATGAAGTTCACACTTAATAGTAGACCTTGTAATCATGTGGGAGTAGTTCTCTTTCCCTGAACATCATGCGTGGGTGGGAGAAGGGAGAGCCCTGCAGCCTCATTTTAATAATGAAATAAACAGTTCTGCTGATGAGTAATTCAGGGATTTTAAAACAGGGTAGTGGCAGGATGGAAATAGTTTAAGAAGCTTATTTAACCCTCTCACCTGCTACTTCTATCTTGCTCAGGAATTCCCACCACTCAATTGCAGACAGAGAGGAACAGCACCAAGAGATTTGGGAAGAGGTCATGGGGTTGTGTCATGCCAGTATTTTTCTTGCTTTTAGTCCCCTTGTGAAAACTGTTGAGGATAGAAAAGTCAAGTTTTCAGAAAGTTTTTAAAGGTCTTTTTTTTCCACCAATAGGATTCTAAATTTGAATAACAACAAATTTCTAAAAATGCTCTGCTTTTCTGGAATTTGTCTTGAAAAACACGTAATGTTGCTCTGCAAATTGATTTCATTTTATATTTCATTTGTGATTTTATACTTTTACGCTTGTTCCTGCTAGCCACAAGCAAGCCTGTTATAAAAGGGTATGAAATGGTATCATTAGAAGATGAAGAGGAGACATATTGCTATGGAAAAGCAGGTTTGATATGACAGTCAGTACAAAGCAGGCTCTTTCAATTATAAAAACAGAATGTGAAATATTTCAACTATTACATGTTACGGTGGAATTTCTACTATCCTAAAACACGTTTCTACTGACATCTCATGGAATTACAGAAGACAAATGACAATGAAAAATACAAAACATAAACCTTACAGGAAAACTTTCTTATTTTAAATTATTTTCTTTTCTGAAAGCAAAGTTCTAAAATTGTATTTGTACATGAGGAAAACTTAAGAAAATTCTAGTGGTCTAGGCCTAAGGAGACACTGGAATGAAATCTGCTTTACTAAAATAAAGAAACCCCAAGATTAACTCCATGAAAATACTTCTGCTCAGCTCAAGGTAATTTCCGAGTCTTTGCCCTTAAAATCTCTTGCTATCTGGCAAATGAACCTAATTTCCACAGTGTCCTTCATGTACAGTTGATACTGCCCAACTACTGTCACCCAGTACTCAATCCAAGGCATTACGTGCTTTTCCTCTGCTAAGTCAGGTTCTGTATGTTTGAATGCGTACCCGCATGCATGCATGCCCAACTCAGAAGAAAAGCAAACTATGAGACTGATGCTGTGCCAGCAATTGAAAGAAGCTGCCCTTGCTGATGATGGCAGCTCCTTGCATTTGTGGGCATACATTAGAGGCCAGCTGGAGATATGCATTATCCTGGATTTGGCTGGGATAGAACTAATTTTCTTCCTAGTAGCTAGAACAGTGATGTGTTTTGGATTTAGTATGAGAATAATGTTGATAATACATGAAAGTTTTTGGTTGTTTCTAAGTACTGTTTATACTAAGATAAGGACTTTCCAGATTCTTAGGCCCTGCCAGCAAGAATGTTGGAGGGGCAGAAGAAGCTGTGAGGGTACACAGACAGGACAGCTGACTCTAGCTGGCCAAAGGGATATTCCATACCATATGGCATCATGCTCAGTACATAAACTGGGAGGAAAGCTGTCCAGGAGCCACTGCTCAGGAACTGGCTGGGCATCAATTGGCGAGTGGTAAGCAAATGCATTGTTCATCACTTGTTTTCTATATTTTTTCATTATTGTTATTATTTTCTCCCTTTTCTCGCTTATTAAACTGTCTTTATCTAAACCCACAAGTTCTCTCACTTTTACTCTCCCCCGCCCCAATGGTGGGGTATTGAGTGAGCAGCTGGGTGGTATCTAGTTGCTGTCTGGGGTTAAACCACAACATGCACGTGTCATGTGGGATCTGGGGACAGGATTTATGTCTCCAGACACACGTCTTCCACACTGAGACTTGCAGTGCATACCACAAAAATCTGCACCAAGCACCTCCTTGCTGAAGCATGCAATTTAAAGAAGTGTTTTCCTTCTTCAGCCCACATACGTATACCTTTTGTTTCCATCATTGCTGTGTTGCCTAAAATGGGAGAAAAGAACTTTCTAGACAACATTAGTATGGATACAATAGAGAGAGCATCTTTTAATGAAAGCACTTTCAGGTGCAACAAAATACATAAGTGCATGATACAATGTGAGGCTTTTACAAAATTATAACACTACTTAATTATCATAGCTAATGGATGCATCCAACACAAAAACTGACCACACCTTGGGCCATTCTCAGGTCTGCCCCTTTGGAGCTTCTTCAAGGGCTTTGGGCCTTCTATCTTGCTTTGTCTACAACTTATCTTCCAGGTGCATGTGTCCAAAATAAGATGTCCTTGCTGACATCTTTTCCATGAAAACCACATTAATCAGAATTTCAAGAATATGGCACAAAACATGAGAAAGAGGTTTAATAACTATTCGAAAGTGTTAGAAACTATACAGCTATATTAAAATTTACAAATACATAAAAATCTTAAGGATCTTAAGGCATTAGTTGTTTCTGCATAAAGCACACCTGGAGAAGCCAGTTCCATGTAGGTACAAGCATTTCAGTTGTCTAGGATGGGGAAATTAAAGAACTGTAAAAACTACAGAAAGCACCATTTGACAATGCCATCACCCCATTTTTGATATTGCAACAAGGAACTAAACATACAACAGCACACTGTTCTCACTGTAGAGCCTGCCTTCCCTGGAGTGAACTGCTGAACTCTTCTGGTCATGTCAAGAGCTGCCTTCTCTCTTGGGTGTTGGTCATCCACAGAGCTAACATCTCTCCTGAGGGTCTTGGGGGATAGCAAACTGCTTCACCAGGTTCAACCTTTTCTGCTTTTACTCTCCTCTTTGCCCATGCAGCCATTATACTTGTAAATATTGGAGTGTATTTATTTCAATTATAGCTGAGCAAGCCTTGTGTTATTTGAAGGATTGAAGATCCTTTGAAATATTTTGGGGGTTCCCAAGCTCTTTCCAAATCGGAAAATACTTTTACTTGGTACAATGGATCTTCATGCTTGCCTCATTGTGCTGCTTTTCAGTTGCAATTTCATTTCAAGTTAGGAAAATTATTTTTTTTTATACTGGGGCTTTTCTAAAAAGTCGACAAACATGATTGCACAACAGTACATTGAACTTTGGAATCTGTTCTGTTTTACTAGTTTTGAAATTTTACAAAGTGATGATCCTTGAAACATTCAAGGACTGCCTCCACACTGTTATGAAGTTCTGGCAGGTCCCAAAGGACTTTCAAGGCCAGCACCTCATGGTTTATTTCCAAAAGATTGTCAGTGCTGTGGTCCAGCTCATGCCTTCTCCAGAGGTGGATGGATTTCTGCAAAGGCAGACAGCACAAGAAAAGTGCATCTCAAAAGACAAAACCAGAAATATTCTACTGAGCCTGAAGCACTGCATTTCTTTCAGAGCTTGAATCTAAGTCCACATCATCCTGCAAATATGTCTGAAAAGGTATTGCACAGAAAATGAGGCTGTGTTGCAGTAAAAGATGCCTTCTGCTCTTTAAACAAGTCCCCTTCAACAACACATATTCTCATCTGTGCATTTTTAATAGAAGCATAATTTTTGTCATATGTTGAATAGCATACAACTAAATGGTGAGTATAAGACTGTAATTCCATCTGGGAGTTTGTTGACATTGATAAACCACTTGGGTTTTGCTTTTGTGGTTCATGCCATTACAGCAGCTCAACAGGATTAAAATCCTTTTAGGTATAGCTGGTTGTAGGCGTTATAGCATATGATAATGATTGTATGTTTTATTAAAAGAAATATTTAAAAATGTAATTGAAAATTCTCATCAGTGATCTGATAGCATGGTATTAAAAATTATCTTTATATTATTACCTGAGTGGCTTGTTTAGTTTATTTCAGATTCCTCATCTCAGGCAGTGTAAATATTTTAGTTGGCTTTAATTATATCTATGTTGCGGGACCAAAGCATTTTCCTTGTTATTTTGTGGCATCACTACTTTGTAGGATATGAAAACCAGAACATTGCACTGCCCATAAAGGAAAGTGAGTCAGACAAGTTTAGTAATTTCATAGTCTAAACTGAGTTAAACAGATACAAACAGTGAAAACTGTGGGTTTACTTTTTTTTCTTGAATTTTCAGTCACTAAGAGTGATAGCAGTGGCACTGATAGGAATGGTTTAAAATCTATAACAACATTTTCCTTTAATTCAATTATAATTAATAGATCAATGTATGTATGCAATTCCCTCAAAATGAAGCTTATGTTAAAACACATTTCCTTCTTGTCTGCAAGTAAAGGCATGAAACCTGTGTGAACAGGAGTTTTCATTCTTCTGCACTTTTCTCCCAGTTTGTCGGGATCACTACGGGTTTTAAAAATTTCAGTCATGCAGCCGTTTTCTAGCATGGCCTCACTCTGCTAATTGGCATTTAGTTCACGGTGAAATAACTGCACTAATGACTTCAGCAAAGCCCAGATGTTCTAGGTTGGATGGAAGAAAAATATTTCTGACCGAAACTTTTCTATTTATACAAACCACTGAAAATGGCCAGCACTGCCTGACAGATGACTGGAGGCACTAAGTCTGACAATCCTGCTGTTTCACTCTGCCCCCTGTGCTCTGTGGAAAGGTTACTACCTGTAACACCCCAAGTACTGGATTTCCAGATTTCACTTTTTGCACCAAGCACCACTGGCAGGAAAATCACTGGGATGGGTCACAGTAGCCCACAGTCACAGGGGACACAGAACAGAGTGCAGCTACATTTATTGGACTAGATGAACTTCAAAGGTTACTTCCAACTCCAGCTATTCTGTGATTTTTTCCCTTCTCACTGATGGCTTTACCAAGCTGCTGCTCACCCAGCACCCACACACCAGCCTCAGGTGTCTTGTCACTGCTCCCGGATATTTGCTTTGTTCAAACGCAGGAACTCTTGAATGCTGCGAGAGAGCAGAGGTACTGATACCATCTCAAATCAACAAAATTAGGGAAACAAACCAGAGGGCAACACTGCCTCACTGCCCAAAGAGTTAGTGGAAGCTATTCTACTGAAGCCTGCATGTTCTGGAGGCGCTGCAGGTGATGAGAAGCTTCCAGACAGAGGCAACATTCACAAAGCGGCTACTTTAAAGGCCAAGCTACCGTTTAAAGTTTTATTAGATACTGGGGTACATTTTCCTGTTTATACCAATTTCATACAGTTTCAGACTCCACTTGAGACTAGAAAAACTGAATCTTATCTTTTAACATAATGGCACTTCCACCCAGTGGCTAGGACCTTCTCTGTAGTACAAAATCTTTGCAGATGTAGCTTTCACAACAAACTCTCTGAGTGGAGATGTGGTATATACTGGCAAGAGATTTTTGCTAGCAGTGTTTATACCAGCTACCCACATGACATAAGTTAAACCTCTCAATAGAGCTTTTCGCTGGTATAAGAACATTTACCAGAACTGACAGTTTAATTAGTGGTATGTTTCTTTTCTTCTCTTCAGATGATCTTAGCTGACAAACCTGTATATGGAAAATGTTTGAATGCAGACAGACTTACTCCTTCTGGAGAAGCTGCACAATGGCCAGCAAATGATTCCAGCATTTTTGGGGATGTGGAAGGGGCTGAAGCAATACAGCCATGACATGCAGTGAAGCAGACTTCTCATGGATCCTGGGCAACATCCAACAGTAATACACAAAAATCTGGGGTGGGATTTAGGGTTGCAGGTTGCTCCTACAGAAGTTCTCTGGAGTCAAGGGGGAAGGAAACAGAAGACAACCACCAATGAAGCTAGTTTTGCAGTGATTTAAAATGCCTAAATTCTTTTACTCAACTTGTGTACTAAATTCTCATCAGCCTTAAAATATTGCAATGATCAGAAAACCTTCAGTATTGCATCTTCCCACCACTGTGTCCTTCTCATCCAGATATACCTTCCCATTTGAATAAACAATACACATTTTTTGCTCTGTTAACACTCTACAATTACAGCAATTCCTCAGAGGGTAACATAGAAAGGGAAAAAGGCTTGGTGGACCAGACTCTATCCTCTCTTGTGCATTGTTAATAATATTGCCAGCTAAATAATGAAATCATCCTCATTATAAATTCAACACAGAAAGAACAAAACTTGATTGAAGGTTGGATCAGTGGGCAACACCATCAGTTGTATTTAAAAAAAAATGTTTAAAGTAGGCAAATTTGATCCAAAACCATTGACAGAATAAATTCAGAAGACCACTGGGTTATTTTTACAGACCCTTTTTGGAAATATAATAGCACTTTGTCCTGGGTTTGGCTGGGAGAGCATGAATTTTCTTCCTAGTACCTGGTACTGTGCTGTGCTTTAGATTTAGGATGAGGACAATGTTGATAACATACTGATATTTTAGTTGTTGCTGTGCAGTGCTCATTGTAAGTCAAGGACTTTTCAGTTACCCATGCTCTGCCAGAGAGCGGCTGCATGGTTCTTAGTTTCCAGCTGGGGTTAAACCATGACAGACTTTAATGCAATTTACACTACATACACACATAAAAGAGAGAAAATTAAAGTATATAAACTATGATAATATTTTCTGATGAGTACTGAAAAATTCCTGGAAAAACACTGAATAACTGTGCCATGTTTTATAATACTGTCAGCTGAGTAATGTGCTGCTCCAAGGGCAAACACAGCCCTGCAGTTAATTTCTCTGGGTTGCACTCATGGGTTGTTCCTATGCACACACATGCTCTTAGTAGCTACGTGGTTTGTGATAATGTCAAAAGGCATACAGAATACATCCTCTTCTCTGCCAAAACCAGGAGACATGATACAGTTTGGTATTATAGGTAGGTGAGAGAAGAGGCCAGAGAGAAGATTTTTGGTGTTTACTTTAGAAGATTTAGTTTTATCCTAGGATGAGGATGATTCACAGCTGAACCAGGAATGTTCCAATCTTGACTGGTAGCATCACTATGGTAATGCAGCTACTAATATTTATTTATCTCAGAATTGACAAATTACATCATTCAGAAAAATTTAACCAGGAAGCAGAAAGTTAAGACTGGGTAACTCAGACACCAGGGCAGCCATACAACATCTACTAGAAATTTTGGGCAATTTGTAGTTGGTGTTGCCAAGCACAAGTAGAAGTTGGTATCATCTGGCATAGATACTGCCATGCAGCAAATCCCCTTTAGCTCCTTCCTCCTTCTTCCCTTTGTGATCAGAACTGCATCTTCCCCATACCATGCTGATCTTGGCACTGATCTGGAATGAAATTAGTTTAAAACTTATCTGTTTTGTATTTTGAAACAAAAAAAAAATCACTTTGTTTCCTGTATTTAGTGAAAGCAAAATTGTGCATCTTTCCTAGGGTTAAATACATTTGCAGTCTTGCCCATAACTGTGTATTGCTATATCTAAATACAACTCCAAGTCCTAGCAGCTGGTTTGTACAAAAGGTGGGTGTGTGATTCTGATTCCCTATTACAAAGGAGGAGAGAAACTAAGTGTCCTCTATTGTCTCTCACAGGTTTTCAGAGGGAAGGAAACCCCTTAACCATTACTTGTTAAGATGTAGTGCTCTTAATAAACACATTGTGGAAGAGGTAGCAAGGATCTTCTGTTGTATTAGATGTTTTCATTCCAAATAATTTTATTTCTAGTAATAAATAATCTCCAGATCTGATTTAAGAGAGTCCATATCACCACCTGCTGAAGCCAGTGAGAACAAAAGGACCAACTGTGTATATCTACTTGTTAGTTGCGGTGTGCTTGCATTTACTGAGATTTATTTAACTGACTTTCAGCAGAGCTGACTGGCCATGTGGATCTGCAGTCTCATGGATTGTAATTTGAGCTTTGGGCTATGTCCAGTTTGCACACTGAGACCAAAACTGCAACTTTGTATAGTTTTTAGGTGGTTGTGGTCAGGGTAAAGCAGCTACTTGGTACTGAGTACGCACTATTTTTAAGCACTGACCTTACCTCTGATCTCCTTCCAGTGCCTTCCCCCACATACAGCTCACTAACCAAGCACGATCCACTTCTTTCTCTGTGGCAATTCCTGAGGTTTTGTTGTTGGTTTGTTTATTGTTTGATTCTCTCTTTTTTTCTTTTCTTTTTTTTTTTTTCAAGGAGGGAGATTCTCCTTACTCTTACCAAATTTGGAGAGCAGACAAATACTAGTGGCTGCTACTCAGACACCAGCAGAAAAAAAAAACAAACCATGGAGTAAGAAAACTAAAGGTTGTTCAATTCAGGCTTTTTCTGTAACATATTGAGTCAGGCCTACTTTAATGACCCAGCACTGGTCTGAGGTGTCTTTGTTCACAGTACCACAGAAGCCCATGCACCAGAGGTATGCAGGAATCTGAATTGGTCATCAAAGGCTCCCTTTGCAGTTCTGGAGGAGTAGGTGCTTCATTTCACTCATCATTTTAAATATCTTGTTTGAGATGAGATTAAGTGACCCCCATTTGTGTTACCAATTGACCACAAGGAGAGTCTGGGGTGCTAACTGTACCTTGCAGGTCCATAAATTTGATAATCCAGTCTCGAAGTCATAAACAGAGATACCAAGGCAGAGATGAAGGACCACACCCAAAGAAACTTGATAGCCTTCCTGGTATTTTGTCCCATCGACTGCTACCGCATTTTAATTTAGAGAGTCATTGAAGAAAAAAATGACACACAAAGTTCCAAGAAATTATTTGGGCATAAAGGATCGAACTTCTTTATCCCCCCTCCCTGCTCAGGATTGGGCACACTGAACTACAGATCAGGCTCTCTCCTGCTTTCTCTCCTTCTTGCTCCAAGACTTTAGCATTTATGCTGCACAGCTCCAATTTCAGCAGGGTTGGGGACACACTACCTACGCAGACAGACTGAAAAGGCTGGATTAGTTCAGAAGCTAAACAGTAAAAATTGCTATTACAGAAACTTCCTAAAGCAGTAAACAGATAAAATGGACATTTGTTTTCTAGAATAAAAATGCACCAAATGAAAGTATTGTACATTTAAAAATTCTTAAGGACTTCATATTTTTAAGTACAAATGAGTGTGAAAGTGACATCACTACTATTAAAGTCAAGGAAGAAATGGGTAAAGACAATATACTTTCAGATGTTCATGTTACCTTCTTCAGGGAGAGAAACACATATGCACATGTACACTTGTATGAGTGCAACCACATGCAGTGGGAGAGTCAGAAAAGGAAAAAATTTTATTTTCCTGGACTCAACCGGAAAAATAAAAATAGATTCTGGTATATTTTTTCTTAAATAAACAAATTAAAACTTGCAAAATAACAGTGTAGAAACTTCTTTCTATCAGCACAGATTTCTGAAGTAATAGAATATATTTTATACTACGATGAATTTGTAAATGTTTTCATGAGTAAAACAAAGAATATTATCTTAATCTAATGGAATAATTTTTTTAATAAATCTGAAGGAAAACATTAACTGCTTGATGGAAATGGAAGCTGCTGTCTTGACTTTATGCATACTGCAAATTAGCTCATGTTTAAAGCTTTAAGGATTGTTTGGGCTTCTTCTAGTCTTCCTGTTTGCCTTAATGTTATCCTACCATACTATCTTCTAAGTAGGGGAAGTTTACTTGGAAATGTTTATTTACTTTTTTCAGTTGACCACAATTCCTTGAGATAACTGTTTTAACATTGCCTTTATGGCTGGGCTGTTTCAAGTCAACGTGGCACAGCAAAATTATCAAGACAACCTGTTGAATTTCTTTGTGATTTTTCTCCCAGGACACAAAAAAACTTTAAAAATGCTATTCTTTTCTTCCCTGAGGTCATTTTCCAACAATAAGGGCTACTGGGGTTACAAGCAATCTACTCAAAGCTTTTTCAAGGCATTTTATTTCATTGTGTTCTTGATTTTATGAGTTTTCTCATGGCTACCCAAATAATTTTCAGCAAGTTACAGCACAAAGTTTCACTACTCAACAACTATCAGTGAGTGGACTCCAGGTTTTCCAGGCCATTCAGACACTGCAAACTGCATTCAGACCCAGGAACTGCTGCAGTCAGAAAAAGCTACCTTCTCAGAGACAGAGAATGTGAGACCACTGGGGCTTCCAACATGAACCAGGGAGACATTGCATGGATAAACTTGGGTAGGTCTGAAGTAAAATAGTTTGTGATCCAGTTATAAATCAGCTCACCACCTACATAAACCTCTCTTAGGACACCAGAGTTGGCACACAGTGTCACTCTCCTAAACCCAAACATTGCAGTAGTCACATCACAACCTTGAATCACTTGTTGGCACATCACATGACTATCAAAGTAGATGATGTATTTTGGGGGACTCCTTTTCAAATATTCTGCAGATTAAACTTCTGCTCTGTTTTTACCTGTAGACTGTGACTTTGTGTAAAAAGGTTGGGATCCACGATATACACATTGAACACAAAGGACCGATTTACTCAAGATTTCACAGCAATCACTGGCAAAGCTGGGAAAGGATTCAAGACCCATGCCCTAACCATAAAATCATGCTTGCTCACCTGGCATAGAGAGAAATGGGAATATGCCAGGGATGCAAAGCAAATGCCAAGTCGAAGAATGGGCCACTGGAGTATTTTTCTCCCTGGAGAGAGATTAAAGTCTTGCAATACATATAAACACCTGCCTAATGATGACAGAATTGGATTTATTGCTTCTTGCAGCAAAAATGCCTCAGAAATAAGATACTAGATGCCCTATTGAGATTACCCAAAACAGCATGTGTTGCAGCTATCACAAACTTCAGGTGATAGCCTAAAACATCTGCAGCACATGTACTGTGTGAACACCAAGGTGCAGCTCATAGAAACTTCGCCTGGGACCCTCCAGAGATTGTAAAGTAGCTGAGACGTGATAAGACTTGAAAGAACACCTCACTTCATGATCCTCTACCACTACCATCATACAGCAGCTCTAGTGAAAGCACTGCCAAGTGCCTGAGCTGTGCACCCTCTCCGTCAACTTATCATACTCTTAGGTTAGTGAAAACACATTTCTGAGGCTGGGATAATAAGTTTGAATAGAGACCTTAATACTGACCTGCTGCACCTTTTCCTTTGGGAAGCAACTGTCCTCTATAAGCACTCACACCACAAAGTATTTCTTAGAGAAGAATACTGGACTTCAAAAATGTTAATCAAATGCAACATTTTAAACAAATCTTTTTAATCCCTCTTCAACATCTACATGGTCAAAACCCAAAACTTCTCATAACCAGCATCCATTGGAACCAGTAGTATCATGCCTATACAAAAAAAGTTTTACAGCTCCACTATGTTTAAAGTTAGTATGGATAAAGGTAATGTCCTTTAAACTAAATCTGACAGTGATGTTAAAGATGAGGGATTATAATTTATATATTGCCTGTATTATGGTTAAATTCTTGGAAAAAATGACAAAACAATCTACACTGCAGTTACTCGATATTGTTGGATTTCTCTTGTGAAAAAAAATTTTCATGACTTTTTATTGGCAGAAGATGTAATCAAAATTGTCACTTCTGACTGGAGAGAGTTAATCATGCAGGTTGAGGAGGAACCATATTTACAGATCATAAATTAGGGGGAAAAGATCTATGTTTATTTATTTTCGTTTTTTCTCTTCTGGACAAAAATCCCTATTTTATTATCTGACAAATATTTTAAAATACAGCCCTTACAAACTACAAATTTAACTTCACTCCTCAGATCCCAGGCCAACAACAGCTAAAGGAAAGAAAAAAAAAACAAACAAATCTTTGCCCTCATTCACCCTTTCACCACCTTCACAATTCTGTTCCTTTCAAAAGAACTTAAGAGGATTGGTGAACATTGCAGTGTGCCAGAGAAGCCAGTGCACATGGGCTACTTTTAGATCAAAGGGAGAAATGCCTTCTGAAATACCAAAAGCTTTCTCACTATAATACCAAAAAAGTGCCAACCCACCTTTTCTGCTGAATTAAATATTACAGAGAGAGAAGAGCAGGCAACTAATAGGGGCAGACCTTGGTCATTAAAGACACTATGGACACAACAAATATAACTTTCAAATTCTTGGAAATAGCCCATTCTGGTGCACAAAAGCAACACACTTGCAAGGCAATAGAAAGCATGTGCCAGCCTCAGCCATGGACTGACTTCAGTTTCTAAGCTGGCTTGATAAGTAGATCCAAGTGAAGAGCTTCACAGTAATGTAATTCCCAAGATAATAATTGCACAGAATGTATGTCCACTGCAAAACCAGAGCAAACTCAGACAGAAAAATTACATCAACAGCTTTTTAATAAAATTTCCTACAAGTACCTAGAAAGCTAACTGAATTAGGCAGCCATTTGAGCTCCTTTAGCACTCTTGAGAGCATGCCCATCTTATCTTTTCCTATCAGAAATGCTGCACACCATGGCATGTGAAATAAGCCACTATCTGAAATCTAATCCTCATGCTCCTTCGGCATCCTGCTATCAGATTTCAGATATTAGAATATCACTGCCTTCCCAGTAGGATCTGGTTTGCACCTTTTATCCATTAATTTGTCTAATCCATTTTGAAACTCCTGATGCGTTCTGACTTCACACTTTCTTGCAACAGGCAGTTGTAGAAGTTTATTACAGGCTTTGAAGAAAGGTGCTTTTAAAAACCTGTTTTAAATTAAATCCGATCACTTTCAATATATGTTCTCTGATCTAGTACTGTAGGATTTGGTAAACAAGTTTAGCACTTATCTTATGCACTGCCTTCTTGATGCTGTAAATTGGCTTCATCCCTTCTCAGCTTTCTCTCCAAAGTGAAGTGAAACCATAAGCTGCTATTACTTTCTTCTAACAAATTTAGATGTCCTTTCCCATCACTTTTTTTTTTTTTTTAAGAAAAAAGACCCTCTTCTTGAGATGTGGAGATCAATTAATGCAATACTTGAGATGGGGAGGCATGAAGATTTTCTACAGTGACAAAATGTCATTTTTGGTCGTGTTCTAGGGTACCATTCCTGGTATGGGCAATTTTGTCTGTACCTGCACACTGAGTCAATGTTGACAAAGAACCACTAACTCAGAATGGCTTGGACTAGTCTAAAGCACCACAGAGTTGTTTTGGAGATGCTCAGATTAACTCCAGACAAGAGACTAGTTCACACAACACAGGATAATACCATGCAGAAATACTCATTTAAGGACCTGGAAGATTTATAACTACATGAAGGCAGTGTGCAAACTCATTTTAGATTTGGCAGCAGCTTGTCCATATAGGATGCCTTCAATCACAGTGCATCAGATAAAGCAGGCAGGCCAACAGTCCTCCTGTGAATCTGAAATGTCTTCAGAACAACACCTCTCTTTTGGGGAGCCCCTTTCCTCTCTCCCCAAGGCATTTGGAGCTCTGTATCTGATGTGAACATCTGCAGCCCATATACTATAGAGTTAATAATTATCAGAAAAAAAATCAGTGACTAACAAATTCTCCACAATTTAAAACTTGTTTTCAGTGACTGAGAAAACTTAGCAGTACTCCATCTCAAGGGCAAGGCATAGTTGTTATGTGATAGCTGAGGATGGAAAGTATGAACTACTTCCTCTTTACCCAATACTGCACGTCTTTTCCCTCACTATGTATGCCACTGATGCACCTCAGAAAATATTTATGAGTTCTCATTCAAATACTTCAGCTGATAAATTTAATATCACGTTCCCTGGGGTAAGCAAAAAATAAAATATTGCATTGGCCTTCGCACATGTGGAGATTATATTACTTTACAATGAAACCCAGCAAGCTGCACATTACAGTTTTTACCACAATCTCCTTGGTAGGAATGTTTCAAATACATTGCATATGTGTGAATACAATATAAGTATACTGAAACGCTTTGAACACTGTAATACATCAGACACTTGAGGCAGTCCGGAAAAAAAAAAAAAGGCAAAGGAAAAAATAAAGCCTTCACCTATCCTGGCTCCTATCTGAAGTCTGTGCTGTCCTTTATTCATTTGACACTGATGTTTTCTGGTCTCACGGATGGCGCTACTCAGAGTCTATGAAGGGGACTTCCAAACAGCTGACTCCTTGACCACATCCCCCTAACCTGTTACTTGTTCATTGAGTATCTCTGTGCAGGAAAACAGACGAGAGCGCTTGCCCTGTCCGGCACAGCTCCCAGAAAGGCAGATTAAAGGCATCGCAGCTGTACAGCAAAGTCTATGCGTTTATGCAAACACATTTCTACGCGCCGTAAAAGCCCAAACATCTGAAGTGCTGGGGTTTTACAAGGCTGCAATACTGGAAAGCGGGCACAGAAGCCGTCAGCGTTCAAAAGGCGCTGAAGAGGCACGTTCCGCGTTCGTTCCCCGCGGCACCTGCTGCTGCCGCCGCCGCCGTCCCGGTCCCTTGGCCGCGGCTCGGCTGCCACCTCCTGCCGCGCCGGGGAAGCGCCGCCGGCAGCCGGAGCCAGCACGGCGCCCTGGGCATGTGCCCGAAACCAGCACGCCAGACAGACCCACCACGAGTGCCCAACAAGCATTAGAGGGATGGTGTTCCCCGTCCGTCCAAAGGGCGCTATTTCCCCAGTTTGGGAAATTGCAATTCACAAGCTACAGGCACCCGCCCATATAGCCCTGCCATTCTGAGACTATTCTAAACTCTACTTTTCAGGAATAAAGTATGCTTGGCAGATTTCTATGCTTGAAACAAAAAGTCCATAGGCGTGAGCCTTCATCATTCCTAAAAAACAAAGCACGAGCAACTTGGTGCATCCAGGAAATTAAAACACACTCTCACTCCCCCTTGGAAATGTTTCCAAGCGACTTACCAACCTCTACAAAGGAACTCGGCAGCAGAGACAAAGGTTCATCACCATTTTAATCACACAACCACAGTCTTTTTTTTTTTAATACATACAGTCTACATTTCAGTAGAGTCCTAGAACTTTCTTAGGGTCTGCTGATCTGCCTTTGAATGTCATAAGAAAACTGTAGAAACAATAGCATGTGGCTGCATGTCCAAAGAACATACACATGCCAAGAGACTTCAACAGGATGGTACATGCAGCCTTTTTTCCCCTGCTAATATTGTCTTGAGCTTTGTAATCTGCCTTTAAAAAGGCACACGCTTGCAGCAGTCTTCGCTCTTCCACTCAGTTTTGTCTCTTGAAAGTTGTTCTCCCTATACTTCACCACTCATTTTATGGGTGATTATTGGCAAGAAAACAATGGTGAGACAGGGTCATCTCGAGGCTCATTACCAGATTCTCCTGTGTCTCATCGACTAAGCTTCTTGCTATTCCTTGCTACTTTTGCTCTGCCCCTACATCCTATTAACTAGGTTGACCAGTCTGTCTTTTCTTTCCAATACATCCAATCCTTCCCCTTCAGCCACCATCTGGAAGTGCTCCTTCTCTTCCACCACTTTCCTATTACATCTCAAGTCCATGAATGGAAACACTCAAACATCCCAATGAAAGTATTTTAAGTTAGCTGATGTTTTGAAAAAGTAGTAAATAAACCCCTATAAACCTTACACTCAATAAGAGTTATAGAAATAACTATGTTGTTTTAACCAAAGTTAAAAAACCAAAAGTTGAGACCCTCTAACATAAGCAATTTCAGTCACAAAAAGTAAGCTTAGTAAAATTCTCAATAATGTAATTAGGATCTTATGGGAAGATCTAGCTAATATTATCTACATTCACAACCATACTAGCTCAGTCAATAATGGCATGATGGATTTCATCATAACATTTTGGAGACAGACATACAAAGGGCACTGCAATTCCACCCCTATTTCTTGGTTGCAGGCCAGTTTGGCTAGAAGTATTCCTTTTCTTCTGAATATAATCAAAAGCACTCATAATTCATGTCCAAACAGCAAGTTTAGTGGTGTTTTCACAGAACTGCAAGTAGAAGAGGCACATGTATTTCAATTAACTTTCATTTGAAAAAGACGTAAATGGGCTTCAGGGTCAAACAGAACAATGATGCTGTTCACAATGATCACAAGGATCAAGACACAATGGTTTTAAGACAAAATGTTGAAAGCTCTCATGCTGAGTTTAAAACAACTAGCTAGATAGCCATGACGGAAGAGGCAGAACCAGCTGTGGTTTTTATTTGGGAAAGCAGCCTCTGCAGAAACAGGATTTGAATTTATATGTTGTTTAAAATACAGTAGCTTGCTAAATTCCATGCATGTAAAGGCATTTCTTATACATGTGCTGATAAACATTGTATTTTGCTGGTCTGAAAAAAGCAAAATTGAACAGTGTTACTTGAATTTTGTCCATTCAAATAAATGGATTAAAAAGAGAATATATACCATAGCTTGTATTGACATACAAACACTTTTATATAAATGGATACCTGAGGGTGTTTCATTTTTTTTTTGTGGAGAGGTTCTACAAAATATGACCTCCATCCCTTTAAACACATACTTTTAAAACTAGAAACATTTTGTTTTTACCCCGCCCTTTTGCCTTCCTAAACCTGTCCTAAGCATCTGTATTATGTTATCCAACACACTGGCTGCTAACAATACAATCAATATAAAAGGTTACTTAGGGGTCATGGCTTTCTTCTATCCTCAAAATACAAAGCTTATTTTAACAGGGATTTGAACTCTTTCACTGTGGAGAATGTCTTAGAAGCATTCAGGTGAGAAGAAAGAACGACACATCAGAATTACAATTTTTTAAGTATGAAAGCAGGAAATTTGTTTCAATAAACATTTTTCTGTGCATCTGCACAAGATACATTTTTTCAGTTTCATAACTTGATTATAAGATTTTATAGGGCAGAAATTTGGCAGGCCAGGCACTAAGATAAATGCTTATTATTTCATCACTTTTTGAAAATAGTATCTAGCTACTTATGTATTTTTTTAGAAGATTGACAAACAAACTCTACCAATCTGCTTCAAAGAGTGAAATATAATTAAACACTCGCCTTAGTCAGATTACAGCAAGGATGAACAGATTTCTGACTCTGACTGAGCCAGAGGACTACCTGAAGGTAAACAAGTAATCAGACAAGCAAAACAATAGCTATGTTGATTTGTACATAAACATTTTCCCCTTTGTAGATACATATTTTTTTACACAGCTCTGCTTTGTGCCTAATAATCTTTCAGCAATATGAAATATTAGAGATCATTAAAAGGATTTTTTTAAACAAAAAAACTGTATCAGTTTTTAATTTTAAAAAGCATTGTTGTTACTCATAGAAAGTATCCACATTTCATGCAATGCTCTGTTGCTCAGAGTTCTTGCTGAAAATATTTTAAATACTTTTGCTTAAGTACTATAAAAAGTCCCCCCAATTGCTTTTGAAGTGGAACAGAAGGAGAAAAGTTCCTTAAGACAAAGTGATTTTTGAATTAGTTTCCATTAGTTCTTATAATGTGACTGACACTTTCAAAAAGATAAGGAGGAAGTATGGTAACCAACTGCTCAAAGTTCAGATATTTGTATAGTAATATACTTCCATAAGAGATATCATAATTTGGAACAGATCAGCTACATGAAGCCACTGATGTTCATTTAAGACTTTCTGTAGGTGGACTTGCATTAAAAAATAATGCCAGTGCATAAAAAAACTATTCATGCATGGGGGATCATTATACACAACAGCATACTAACCACTCCACCTGCTCAATTTATTGAAGAGACTCTCAAAACAAACATTTGCTTGCTGACCAATTTTCTGAATTTTCTGTATATTTACTTAACTGTCTAAAACCATTGAAAAAATAATTTGCCATTACGCCAATTTTCCTCAAGGCTAAAGAAACAAGCCACGTCCATGCTCACCTAACATCCACTATCTGGTTCAACGGCCTAACACAAACTACAAATCCTACTGAGGCTTCACATCCCAAACACATCATCTCCAAAGAAGACAAGGCTGACAAATGAACAAATGTTTAGGGTTCCTTCACATCACTGGATGAGACCTTTGCGAGGTCTCCAAGAAAGGGAGCAGATTTCAGGGACAATGTTTGCACCAGCTTCAATAACACAGGCACGAGGAGCAGAGGCTCACAGCTAGGATGTCCAGACTTTCCAAAGCAAACAAGGAAAAAAACCAGACAGGTAGAGGCATTTCTAAACCAGAAACTTATTAGTCAGAAAATACTGGGGCTTATGCTTTATTTTTATAGGATACTGTGTGGTTTAATATTAAATATATTTTTTTCTTCATGTGGGATTAGCTATCACCCTCCATAGAACACTCAACTACTAAGACACAAAGATATACTCTTCTCTTGGTAAAGCAGATAAAATAAATAGTCTCCAAAGGAATGGTTGGAGCCCAAGAAAGTGCTTGTGCAGCATAACTATCTGCTGCCAACAAGCCCCGATTCTCTGACATGTGTGCAACTGCAAGACATATTTGCACATTACAGTGGAACCCTGATGTGAATGAGCAGTCCTAATAGGAAATTGCCTTCAAGTGGAGCTTGTTTTCAAGATTTTTTATTTTAAATATCACATAGGATGCTTTTCCAATGCTCTCTAGAAGTCTGTACTTGACATCTTCACAATGACTTATCAGCATTTCATCAAAGCACTTCATTAGCTTTCTACTTGTTAAAACATAATTTAGCCTGAGAACAAATATCATTCCATGCAAAATCACCAAAACCTGGTATTCTAGTTCAGAAAAAAAGAAATTAATTCTGCTGCTTTTGCCAACCAAAAGCCACAAAACATAGGTCATTGAGCAAACCATTCTGTATTATCCCCGTTTCATGAAGAAAACCTGCAAGTGACATTAAATAAGATCAGCAAAAAAGGAAAAGTAGGGCCAGTCCTGGAACTCTTAATTTGAAAGTCTCTAGTTTCCAGTCCCATGTTTCATGCTGTCTAATCAGGTCCTTTCAGGGGACAGCTAATAGGTACCTTTAGGATGATGACTACAGATGACTGTAACTTCGAGTGTAATCCAGTCTACTCCACCAAAATCTTACCTGAAATCCTACAGGACATATCAATACATCAATAAAGCAGTCTTAATCAGTTCTGCAATCCTGACCCTGCATAGGTTCTAAGGTCACTTGCAGGAAATGAAACATTACAGGAAAAGCTTTAACTTAAGCATTTTGATCAGAAAATTTAGATCTCGACACTGTTTATTCTGATAAAAGATATTTAGCAAGTGTTGATTCTATTCCAATAGAATTCCAAAAACACTCGGCCTAAAAAGTTGTCATTCCCTAATATTGCTACATAAAATGACATTAAAAAAAAAAAATCACCAAAACACCCAACCAACCACAAAGAAACATATTCCTGAACTTTTATTGAGGTATCATTATTCCATGGCAGCAAAAGAAAGCACTGCCTCACAAACTAGCTCATAAACTACAGCTCTCCTTACTTGAACCCCTTTTCCTAAGGGTTAACTGGTCATATTTCATAGTAATTCAGAGGAAATATATAACCCAGCTGCTGCTAAAGTTGCAATTGCAATGGTATAAATCCATTAATCAAGCACAAAAACTACTTTAATCATTTTTTTTCCTCACAGTAGAAGTTAAAATGTGCTAAATGACTACTCTGTAAACTTGAATAGTTGGAGCAGCTGGACTCTTCTCAACTTGCTTGCAGATTTAACATGTATGAAGTCAATTATGGAATAATTTAGGTTGGAAAAGATCATGGAGTCCCAACTGCAAACCAGACACTGCCAAACCCACCAGTGTGTCATCAAGTGCCATATCACACATCTTTTAGCTACCTCCAGGACTGGTAATTCCTCCACTTCCTTAGGCAGACTGTTACAATGTTGGACCATTTTTACTAATATCCAATCTAAATCTCCCTGTCATTTATTACTTGGGAGAGAAGACGCCCCTCACCGCATTACAATCTCCTTTTAGGTAGTATAGAGAGCAGTAAGGTCTCCCGAGCCTCCTTTTCTCCAGGCTAAACAACCCCAACTCCCTCAGCCGCTCCTTTGTGCTCCAGACCCTTCATTTTGCCATCTTCCTTTGGACAATCTCCAATACCTCAATGTCTTTCTAGTGAGGACCCCAAAACTGAACCTTGGTAGTTTCTGAATGCTCACAGAACATCTTTTTATTTTCCAGCATCTCTTATTTCTCTACAGTGTTATAGTTGGACAGCAAATCCAGTGACGCCATAATGCAGCATATTTTGAACCAGTTTTCTCCATAAATATTGGAGGAAATGCAAAAGGGCAACTACTTTGTTTAAAATACACTGTACAGCCTTCCACATCCTCTAAAGAGTACTAACAGCCAGACACCTTCTTCAGAATTTTTACTTAAGGTTAACTTTTTTTATTCATCCTTTGCAGGGATAAGTTTATTGTCCTTTCACTCCAAGATCATAATCTCAGAATTCACCTGGACATTAACATTTCTTCCTTCCATCAATCTTTGCTACTTTTCCAATTGCAAACCGTAAGTCTCCTCTGAAACATCAGTATGTGTTGGTATTAGTGCTTTACATCACACAACATCATTAGCAGATGAATAAGTAATGTGTCTTCCCCATTCTCCTGCATCATTTTGTGTCAAAAAATAGAATGAAAAGCTGTATTTTAGCCAAAAAACCAAACATCCAGAAAAGCTGTTTGGTTGCACAGGATTAGAAGATACTTCCTCAAATCTGACTGTATACCTATGAACTTCATCTCTTTAAAAAGAATCTTCACCCACTACCCTGGGATAGCATTTATAGAATTCCTGCAATGTCTCAGAAGACCTGGGTAATACTTAATGCTGTTCTCATTTGTTTCAGCAAAGAGAGTCAAATTTTCATCACAGATGCAACAATACTTCAGACTTTCCATAAAAAAATTACTCAGAATCCCTGCAGAAATGCAGACCTAAGCACTAACAAGCAAAGATAATAATCAACTGTCTGCATTTTTGCAACTGAAGCTGTGCAAAACTCTCCTGGCTGGTAATCTCCAGGGTTGGAACAGGATCACCCTAGAATACGAATGGCAGGGATTACCATGATGTTCTTAGCAAAGCGACAGAGTTAACATACTAATAAACTACACTTCAAAGTCCTTCCGTCTTCTGATGTTACCTTTTGCACCTAAGAGAACTATTCCAGACGCCCATTAATCACACATACACTAATCAGGTTCAAAATTTATTTTTCATTCATTTCTTGCACTTGAAGTACTCTTCGATGACATCTTTGGCCTGAGATTCCTTGCCATAGTCCTGTAATACAAGATAGCCCATTATTAACATTGACCCATTCAAAACTTTACAACCTATTTTCACAAGGACAAATGGGATTATGACACTTTCTCAAGGCATTCCCAAAATTCCACACAAGTAACCTCAAACAACTTGCCAGCTCTTTTTCCTTTGTTCTCTAATAAAACACTATTCTATTTCATTCAAATATAACACCCATTGACGGCTAACTAAACAGTCTTATCTGCTTAAAGTGTGGCAAACAGTAGTGAAAGTATGAAAACACATGCAGAAGGCGTTAAGTCTTTATTGTGAAGATGTAGCCATCTCTTGGGACCTCAAAGACAACAAAGTCTTCAAGGCTCGTACTGTGGCTTTACTTTACCAGTGTCATTGTAAAATATGTTCCGCAAAACATTTTTAAGTTGAGCGGACACATTGAACTGGCAATTTTTTTATGAAGCAAAGCTTCCTATTTTTTAGTTACCTCTTTTAACGATTACGGGCAAGTAGGCACAGAGACCTTAGGGACACAACCATTAACTTACAAAATGTATATGAGTGTTTTAAATAAACATGAGAGGGAACATATAGAACAGGAAAGCAGCTTATGGTTACTATCAACTATATAAGTGACTGCTCAAAAAAATTTTAAGAGTTCTACTTAACAGTTTCTTATCTAAAAGCAACTTTGTGTTTACTGCTTATTTTCAGAAGTCAAAATCTATAATTAACATCTTACTTTGACCACCACACAACTGCAGCCCACTACTTTGCGAGGTTTTCCTTCTCTGTCGATCTTGCAGAGACCTACCCATTCGCCCAGCTTCTTGTTGTCATCAACCTGTGCAGAGCATTGCATCATGTTAGAACTTGCCATTAGTCACATAATTGGCTTCAGTGGAAAAGCTGCTGTACTGTCAGAAGCATTGGGTAACGGATGGCTGCTTTCCTCACAGGCATCAGCAGAGGGAGCCAAAGTATCATCATCGTACAGCTTGTGCTCTTATCTGAGTCATGGTGAGACTCCTCCCATGCTCCACGATCACCTGCAGCAGTAATTCTATTTCTTATTACACACAAAAACTCACTTTTAACTTTCCAAAATACATGATCCACATTCTTTGCCATTTACACCTACAGTTCGTGTACTGCTCCTCCACCAATCACAAAGAACTAAAACAATCTCTGCGTAAGAGAAATTTTGCTTAGATAAGCCATACACAGAATTACAGCACACTGTTTTAAAGGTTCAGCCCTCTATATGCTGAAACAATCAGTGTAACTGCTATAACCTTGTCCCTTAAGTTGACACTCACCTTTATTAAGTTGATCTGATGTTCTGCACAGAGTGCTTCAACTAGTTTTACATATGTGGGTTCATCACAATTTGAAGCCAGAACACAAAGATGGGCTTGGCGTCTACAAAACAAAAATAATATTGACAAATTAACTTCAGGCACTACTTGAAATTCCTTTATAATCAAAACCGTAAATAAAAATTCAGCACATGCATTTCTAGAGAACCACTTCCTAAGTTTAATTTTTGGTTCTGAGACATCATATGCTTTTGAAACACTAAATATACTTTTGACATGACGTGCCACTTATGTTTTTAATATGCATAACAGGCTATGTTATATAACATCATTGTTAGCTTTATGATCAGACTTTATTCCAGTTTTGAAACCTTCCAAAAATCCGACTAAAAAAATTCTCAGCCACTGGAAAAAGGTCTAATGAATGGATAAACACCAGGTCCCATAAAGAACAGGTGTCTGTCAGAAAGCAACCAAGGTACAACTTGCTTTTTATTGTTTACCACAGATTACAGTAATTTAACATTAGAATTGTAATTACTAAAAGCTTGAATTTCCATGTCAAGGTGTTATAAGCTCTTCAGAACAATCTTTTCTACTTACGTTCATAGAAGCTGTTATGACAGGGCCCCAATTCTAATTAGGATCTTTGTATACTGTGGTACAATGTTAAGATACCAAAGGGATACCTGACAACAGAGAAAGCTGAGTAGGTCTTCTATGCTTAACCTAGTGCAATGTGACCTCTACAAACAGTGTTCAGTTTTCTCTGTGACCTTCGTCATTATGAGTGTCACCAGAATGTCAGAAACGTTTCCAAGCAAAAACCATCATACCCAAATGTGTATACACTTTGTACATGTCATCCTTTAAATACACACAGCATATGAAGCTATAGCTGAGCTCCTAATTCTTACAAGACAGCTGTCAGTCACCTAAGATGTATATTTCTTCCATTATTTAGCGCCTTGTCTTAGAGGATTTTGCATACAGGTTTGTCAGACAGCAGTTATCACTCATAAGATGAGTGAAGGGGTATCCGACAAAGTGTGAAGTCATCACCCAAACACTGTAGCATTACACTTAAGCACCTTCTCTTAAAAGCGTGTTTCTGCATATAAACACACACAGAGATGTGTATGTATGTGCATATATATGCATAGATATAGTACTTCACCCTAAAAACCACCGTAACTGGTGACCATGGTTGGCACATGAGACAGATTTAATATTGCTTTGATATTGCACCAAAGCAATTATATACAGTTGTAACACACACCCCCTAAAAAAACCCCTGAAGACAGCAAAAAAGCAAGCAATGGATTTAAGTCTGACACATATATTTAACCCTATTAAAATCTTATAGTTTTGAGAATACTTCACCACTTCTTAACACAAAAGGTTCTTGAGCCCTAGATTTCCAGTTACATACTACAAGCACTATTCCATTTTCTTCACAAAACCCATACACCCACATGAATACTTGATAGCACTGGAGTCACAAAAACACGAAAACTTAATACACCAGATGCTGCTATTCTTGAATCATCGTGTTTAGCAACTGTATTTTAAAATCACAGTTAAAAAGACCCTGAAACAGAAATTACAAAGACAAAAAACACTGGCAGACAGCTATGGTCTTGTTTAAGTTTTAAAAAGAACACCTGGACAAAGTGACCACTGTATACGTTTAACATACCTCATCACAACTTACTTCACCCAGTTCTGCTATTCACCACACACAAACTGGTGACACACTTACTTGTCCAAGGCTTTGGCTGCTTCACGGATGCCGCGAGCAAGGCCATCATGGATAAGTGCGGTCTTCAGCACTTCTTGTAGAGCGGTGTTAACATCCATTACACCTCCAGCAGTAATGCTAAACAGAAGACAGACAATGCTCTGATCGTGCCAACATCTTACAGCTATAAGCAAGACGTTCCCATTCACCAGCAAGCACCCAGCAATCAAAACAAAAAAAACTTTCAGAAAAAACAAAAGGTGAGGAACTAAGCCAAAGTAGTAACAGCTGAGGTGGAAACGAAATAAGGCAGTAGCTCCTCCTGGCGAGCCGCCGGCCCAGCTCGCTCCCGCAGCGGGCCCGCCATGCGCGCCGCGGCCCTGCCNTCCGTATCGGTCGCCGCGGTTGGGAACGAGAATTTAAGGATGAAAGTGAACAGGTGTAGGAAACAACCGCAAATCGGCTTTGTCGAACACATATTTTGCGGGCGGCGTCTGTGCCGTTATCGGTACCGGGGCCCGGCCCGCAGGCACGGCACGGGGCTCCGCTGTGCCTGAGCCCTGGGCAGCAATGACAGCCTGTGTCGCTTCGTCTCGCCGTGCCTTGCGTGGAAACCCCCACAGACACGGAACCCCCCGTAGTTTGTGTCCTGAGTGGAACAACAGACTAGTATCTCCCCTTCACAGGGTAACAAGAAGTCCGTATCCAGCCACATGACACGTCAGTACCCCCAGAACGTGCAATACTCATTTATGTCCAGGAGATGGAAGTATGCGCATCTGCAAGATCTGTATCACACCAACAGTGAAAACGATCAGAGTATAAGCAAGCATTCTAGAAGCAGAACATTCAGAACCAGTTCTCCTAGCGCAGCTGCAAGAAAACAAAGGTGTGCTGTTATGTTTACATAGAGAGGAGGTTTGCATTGGCACTGACCTCTGTGTGGAAATGTTGCTATAGCATACTAGGAGTATCTATTTCAGTGTAATAATTAATGGAAGTGTATGATCCTGATGGAGAAAGTCCACTCTGCTGCACAGTGTGTTAATGTGAGCTGAGGGTTCATGTTGGTGCTCTGCACAGTTGGCACTACTCCACCTGCTCCACCTTTCTGCCCATATTCCTACAAGGAGTAGCTAATTTCTTAAGATCTGCCTTTTCCCTTAATGTCCATTGATCATCCTGCAATTTAAATGCTCACATACGACCACAGGGAATTACATGTTTAAGCTAAGCATTGCAGTCCTGTGTTAAAAGTACTTCCAGCACACTTGAAGGTGGGTGAGTGGGGTAACAAGCAGAGTGCTAGAAAATGAGGAGCTGACAGATGCAGTCCAAGAGCCTGCCTAGGCTCTAGAGGGCTTGAGGTGGTGTTGGTGCAGATGTTGACCTGCTCTTTCACTGAGCAGCCAGCCCCAGCAGAGAAACTCTGTCCTCTCAACATTTGCTCACATTATAAACAGCAAAACATGCTGTCTATAAACTTGGATTTGGGAAGAGGACGGCAAGCTGCTGTCACATGACATTCAACAATTTGAATTGTCTCCAGCCTGCTGTTCTGGGTAATACATTTGGACTCACCATCTTTCTACATATACTTAAAAATCCTTTGGTTATTGCTACTATCCTCTGTGCTCTCCATTCAATTTCTTGACCCCCCTGACTGTCTCCCCTTTCCACGCTGGCAGCCTTCCTATTTCTTTCCACTATGATTAAAACAGGAACTGAACTCGGGGACTTTGTCAGAGGACGAGTATTGCAGGGAGGATATAATGGTTCACTCTGCCTCAGCTATCCTCTTCCTGCTCCTTTTTCCTTCCTCTGTTTCTCTCCTTGTCTCTTGCTCTGGTAACCTTACCTTCCCCTTGTGCTCACCCTGGCAACCACAACAAGTATTTTCATCAAAAAGTGGTATTTCAGTGATAGTTTAAGTGACATATTGAAAACTGTGGACACCCAAGAACTGAGTAATGAGCAGTACAGACAGTATGGTGAGGCAGTCTGGTAGGCAGATGAAAGTATCAGGTATTGCGGACTCCCAAGAGAAGTCCATGACACTGATAAACTCCGAACAATCAGTTCTGAATTTCAGTTCTGAACAAGCCTTGTGAAACCTACTTCCCTCTGAGATCTCTTTCTAGAAATACAAAGCACAGGCTTGTGCTACAATGAAACTTCCAATATCCAAGGATAGAATGATTTCATTTTCCTTGCAAAACAAACATGATTTCTCAGCCTTGTGGAACATCAAGCTGGAAGTCTTCTTGCAAATAACACCAGTGCACATTTCACCCTACGCTTCTTATACAATCATCTTACTTATTTCCTGTTATTTCTGGGTTACACACATGAGAAAAAAAAAAAAAGGTTCTGCATCATAAAGGACGCTAGCCTGTTTTTACCAAATTTCTTGCCCTATGCCCACAACAGTCCTGCTCACCAGCCCAGAGGGGAGAGATGTGTATTTCCAAGTGCCTCCACACATTGAAAAGAACAGTCAACCACATGCTGTTATTGAAGAGTGCAAAAGATGTCTGTGTCAAGTTTCAAGCACTTGGAGAAATTATGGAGAGACTGTCCTGGAGTCTCAGAGAAAGGAGCTATGGTATTTCAGTACCAATTTGAAATGAAGAAAGACCATGATTCATGATAGCTGAACAAAATAATTTGTTGGTTCCTTTGCCTTAGACAGATTTTGCACTAGACACTCAAAGGATGTGGTTATGATGTCACCACATTAGAGTAATTTTAAGCTACTTCCAAACAGCTGCTATGACTTCTGACAAAAGAAATATTAATATGATGCAAATATGCACTAAGTTGTTTCTTGATTGCAATGCAAAAGTATTTCTAAGATCTCTACAAATATACAGAACAATAATAAGGAATATGTATTACCACATGTGCTGAGCATTTCAGAAAGTCCTGGATGTCCACTGAAGGAAGCTACTCTTAAGGTAATTGTTCCATGTTTTTACCATGTGGACATAAGCAATGGATTTGACTCCAAATCTGTATTTATAGAGGGCTAGTATTCCAAGCCTTGAATTCTACATATTATTTGGGATCCGAAAGAAAAGATATATTTTATTAATGTTGCTACAGATGTGACATAAGCAAGAAAGGCTTGTATGCTTTTTACAAAAAATTATTTTTCTTAGACTTGATAAGCTATTGGAACAGTCTGGAAGAAGTCCTGGTTCAAAGGTTAACAAGTGTTTATAGCTGTACTGGTTTTGACTGGTGTAGAGTTATTTTTCTTCACAGTAGCTAGTATGGGGCTGTTTTGGATTTGTGGAAACAGCTGGAAACAGTGTTGATAACACAGGAATGTTTTAGTTACTGCTGAGCAGACCTCGCACAGAGCCAAGGCCTTTTCTGCTTCTCACTCCACCCCTCCAGCAAGGAGCCTGCAGGTGCACAAGGAGCTGGGAGGGGACACAGCCGGGACAGCTGACCCCAGCTGAACAAAGGGATATTCCATACTGTATGGTGTCATGCTCAGCATATAGAACTGGGGGAAGAAGGAGGAAGGGGGAGACACTTGGAGTGATGGTGTTTGTCTTCTCAAGTAATGGTTACATGTGATGGAGCCCTGCTTTCCTGGAGATGGCTGAACACCTGCCTGCCCATGGGAAGTGGTGAAGGAGTTCCTTGTTTTGCTTTGCTTGAGTGCACAGCTTTTGCTTCACCTGCTAAACTGTCTTTATCTCAACCCATGAGCTTTTTCACTTTTACTCTTCTGATTCCCTCCCCAGACCCACTGGGAGGGAGGGAGGGAGTGGCTCTGTGGGGCTGAGTTGTCGGCTGGTATCAAACCGCAACGATAGCTTGCTATGAATATGTGAAGAATTGACAAACGTGTTCCATCAACCAGCTGCTTCTAGCAATAACGAGCAGTGCATAAGTAAACTGCATGCATGCATAGGAAGTTCAAAGCCCCACTTCGTTGTTGGAGTGTTGCTGATCACAGTGCATCACTGCTACTTCAGCCTTCTACTACACACACTGACTTTGTAGAAATCTGACTTCATAGGCTTTGTTGGATTACTCATATGTAATAACTAATAAGTGGAGGACTGGCTTTTGAAAGTAGTTGGAATCTGTGAAGTAAGAGTCTAGACTGGAAAAAGCAAGTAGTTGGAGTAAAAACTATTTTACCTCTTGAACAGAACTGACTGTTCATCTCTAGCCACAAAAGTGAAGGTTTTATTCTCTTGCCAGAATTTTAATCTCTCTCTGCAAGTTTCTATTATTTGCTCTATTTCAGTATCATACTTTGCACATATCATGTTCTTGTTATTATCCTTTTGTGAACTCAGGATGACTTGCAAGTGCTCCAAGTGCTCTTCCTTTCTTTTTTTCTTTTTTTTTTTTTTTTTTTTTTTTTTTTTTTTTGGAGAGGGATAAGGCTGCTCAAGAGGCAATATCTATGAAAAGGATTTTTTTTTTTCTTCTTCTGAATGCAGACAGAAGAAGATCAAGATAGTTCTTAGGGCTTTTTCAACTTCACAGCTGTAACATATGCCACACAAAATATATTGTCAAACCAGGCTTCAGCACAGGAACATGTTGCTGTTGTTCTTTCAGGCTGCTAAATAGCTTTTAAGTTTCCTAATCTTGTGATAAGAAAGCAGTTTTGCTTTCCCTGTCATGTGGAGTGTGGGATTCTAAAGTTAGGTAAATGGCAACATTTGCTTTGAAATTTCCTTTTTATGCATCTTAATATTAAAACAGGTGACTACATGGAGTACTGATGGCCTAGCTAAAATAGTACTTCTTAGAAGTACTTACTGTTTTTTCTCTTCAAGCAACAGGTGGTCTGTCTTTTATTACATTTGGACGAGATCCTCAGCTCACACCTCACTTTCCTGCCCTGTGGATAGAGCTCGGGCCAAATGCATTGATTATACCACCTCTTCCTCATCTCCGGCTTGAATTTACTCCTGGCCACTTTATAGCTATTAATGCTTGTAACAACGTTGTCGTTAAGCTCTTGTGCTTCTGCTTTATGGATCCTTTAACTTGCTAGAGGCCGTCGGCGACCGTCCTTCGTCTGCCAATCTTAAGAACGCGTCGCGAATCCCCTGGGCCAGATGTGCGTGGCCTGAGCCAGATGTGCAGCGCACCCCGGCAGCCGGCAGCTCATTACCAGGCTGTCCGAAGCCCGGCTCCCGGCGCTGCCCCCGCCCGGNCGAGGTCCAGCCAGCACGGCCAAGCCTGCGCTCCTGCACGGGGAGAAAGCAGCGCGGCGGCGTGGTTCAGTGTCCAGAGCGGGGAGGGCAGAAGTTTTTGGTTTGCGTTTTGTTTTTTTTTTTTTGTTGGTTTTTTGGTTTGGTTTCATGTTGGTGTGTTGTTTGTTTNGGGGGGGTAATTTTCCAACCTCATTTGTAAATTGTTCCCCTCTATCTGGGGAATTATATTCTGGTGTTATTTTTATTTTGCGTTTCTAGATGATGGTGTGTCAGAAGCACTTGGTGAGGAATCAAGACGGTTTACCAGAGAACAGCTATTTACGATGTTTGCAGCAGCTTCTATAAACTTCAGTTCGATGATATGCTACTCAATCCTGGGACCCTTTTTCCCTTCAGAGGTAAACGAACAACTTAGTCAGCTACTCTTTACCTTACTTTTTTGCATATTGAAACTTTTAGAAGTATCTTGAACTCTATGGGAGCTTTATGGCTGGCTGTAAACTCTGAGTCAAGACTTTTCAGTTTTGGAAATTCAGTGGTAGCCTGATGCTGACATAGACTGTGTATGATGGTGACTTGGATCCTGTCCATGGACTAATCCTCCCTGTGACTGCAGAGGAGACAGTAAACTAATGATACCAGATAGAAGGTGAAGTGGTTTCTTGGAGAAGGGAAGTAATTCTTTGCTCAGTGTTGCCACAGTAGTTTTATAGAGTTGAGATTAAACTCTGCCAATGTCCTGACTTGCATTTCAGTGCCCTAGCCACTCTATGACTTTTTATTTATAGCTACCTCTCTGTTAGTCATACCTTATAGGCCATCCTTAACTGTGTTCACTTCCTGACCTATCAGTTCTAGGGGAAAAAAACCTAAGATCTCTGCTTATGTTTGGTGAATACAATGTTTAAATATAGGATGAAAAAAAGTGGTCATAGTACCTTTGCAGCAGAAGTCAATTTCTCTCATGACCATATTGCTCCCAAGTATTTACAAAGAAATTTTTTTTTGCTCTAAATATTTCTATGTACTACTTGTGTCCAAGTAAATGTATTTTGCCAACCAAATAAGTAAAAAAATTGTCTGGTGCTTGTTATGGGGAGACATGTTACAATGAAGGTAACAGATATCTCCTTTTATTACCCTCCTACTGCTCAAGGGATCAAAGTTTTGTAGCTAGCACCATTGCACACCAGCTGAAGCCACCTATATAGAGTCTGTTCACCTGTTCAGCAAATAACACATTTTTCCATTCACTGAGGAATGAACATTGCTTTTCCCTTAATTGCATATTAGAAGTGCAACATGTCTTTAAATTGCTGTGTTGTTACCTTATGAGGCTCTACTGCCCTTGAGAAAGGAAATTGGTTTCTAACTGCATTAGTAGACAAACAAAATTAAATGTACACGGCATGAATGATATTCACCTCAAAAATCTGACTGCATCTTTACATGGTTGTAATTTTTTTTCAGGCAGAGAAAAAAGGTGCCAGTAACACCATTGTTGGCCTGATTTTTGGATGTTTTGCTTTGTTCAATTTCTTGTCTTCTTTAATCTTGGGAAATTATGTAAGTATAATTGAAGCTTTAACTTATTTCTTTGATGACACGGATTGGTACATGAAGACAGTTCTTTAAGGCTGAGAAAAATTATGTCTCTTGAGTAGCACTCGTGCAGGCTTGTGTCTGCAGTAATTGGAGTCTGACCAGTCAGTCTGAAAATGATCTAAGTCTTGTCAGTCCCCTTCTGTAGTTCTTGAGGTAGCACAGGGTGATGGACATGTAGCTGTTTTGTTTCTCTGATTAACTGTTCTATTTGCTTTAGAATAATCTGATGATCAATTCTGCTTTCTGTTATGTCCTTTCCCCTGTACTTGTTTTATTTGTTGCACTTGTATATTCTGTTTACCTTTGGTGACATTCCTAAGGTGTTTTGTTTTGGTTGGTTGTTTTTTTTCTTTAGTTAGCTGCACTCCTTCTTTTCTGGTATGTGGTCTTTTTTTTTTTTAACATTTCCTCCTGTTATAATTCTCTGCTGCTTAACTCAGTTTCTCTTTCAACTTCGTTATATAATAATATGAAATAAGTGCCTTCAGTTCTTGCAACTTGAGTTTTCCTACAGATTCAGGGTTTTTCTCATGTTGAAGAAATTACAAATAAATTACATAACTGTTTGTTTATGTGCTGCAGCACTGCTGTCTATTATTGGTTAGGGCTTCTCAGGATCATACCCTAAGTTGGGGCTGCTGCAGAGTCAAAATCTTCTCAAAAAGGGCAGCCTCTTTTGTGACCCTATGAAGAGTGTTTGTCTCTGGTGGTGAGGTGGCTCATCAAAGTGTCACACAAGTGCCATTGCTAAGTCCAAGTCTTGGTGCCTGTGATGACATTCAACTGTGGCACAACCCCTCACCAAGTACTTTACAGGGCAGAGAGTGAGCATGCCATCCTTACTGCAGATGGCTGAAGTGAGCATCAATAGACGTGGACAGTGCAGCAATCAGAGATCCTGAGGGTTTTAATGAAACTCAGCTTTAGTAATAATAGCTGAAAGACAGGGACTTTGTCCAGGCCTGAAAAAAAAGGCAGTCTGAAGTACCTACTGTCCTTAGGGAAAGTTGCAGCATGTAATTAGAAGCTCATATGTACTTTGTTATGGGATTGAGTTAGCTTTATGGCATGGCTCCCATCATCCTTCACTCTACTGATAGAGTCTGAAATGAAGAAAGGCGGGGTCCTTTCCCTGATAATGAATGGGGAGGCCTGAAGCTACCGTGCTTCCCATGCCAAAGCTTTAAAGGTAGTGATAAATTTGTGTTAAAATCAGCTTCCATTGACTCTCCTTAGCTATATACGTGAGAGGTATTGCAGGCCTTGCCTCAGTGGTGGTGCTGGAGGGGGAATGTATTATTTTGTGTTTGTTTATAATGAGAAATGCTGTTGCAACTTGCTACTCTGCAGAAGCTGCAGCATGCTGCTGTGACATAGTTAACTGCAGCATTGTCTTACCATTCTGAAAACTGAATTAGGTCACTTAACCCTTCAGAGTATTTTTACGTTCACTATTGCATAAAGGCACATCAGCAGGAGTGGTGTCTCTAGATATTTTAGTTATATATGCTTTAGTGCCCATAATGTTTGATTTCTTAACAGTAACTTAGATTGAAAGATTCTTGATCTTTCCTTGAAATCATCAGCATCATCATCATGGCTAGGC
>VWZF01002553.1:0-114339 GCA_013396755.1 Sclerurus mexicanus
TTTTTTTTGAGAGAAGCTTCTGGTTTTGTTTTTTTTTCTCTTTGCTTAGCTTAAGCAAATGGCACAGATATTCTCTGACTCTATGGCTGCCTTGTAAAAGCTAAATTAGAATAATTTTTAACATACAAATTAAAATCTGCTGATTTCATCATACAAGTTAATGGTTGTATAGACAAATCATAAGTAGGATTGGTAGATATTGTTCTCAAATTTAGCAGAAATTAACTGTTGAACCAATGAATAAAATGTGCTGCTTCTCTGTTATCATTTGATAATCTCTTATTATTATCTTACTGAATGGAATTTTAATAACCTTATCTGTGGAATGTTAAATTCCCAGATTTGTTTCTGAAAAAAAATGAAAAGCCAAGAAATATGGAAAAGACAGGACATGAGAAAAGAAAACAAGACTAAAAAACCAGGGATCAAAACAAATGTAGAAAAGCAGTGATAACAATCAGGAGACATAAGGAATAATTAAATCTAATTTCAGAGAGAATAGTCATATTGCTGCGATATTCCAATTAGGAATGCATGAGACTGACATCCAAGAAGCTTAAAGAAATGATCTGAAACTGAGAAGCTGTTTGATGTATTTAACAATAAGATTAAATTCTCAGATGTTCAATATAAACTGCATTTCCCAGTCTGTCTGCATCACTATTTTATGGGGAGGGTGCTGTATGGCTGTAATTCAAACCAACATTTTAACGCTGAATTTTCACTGATAGAAAGGTCAGGGAGTAGAGGTGGACACTGAAAACCAGCTCTCAAAGAGCTTGTCACCTAGGCTCCTGCTGGTTGGTGGAAACCAGGCAGCTACTGACTGCTAGTCCCACCCTGTGCCACTGCTCCTCTGAAAGGCACTGGGCAAGTCACTTAGACCAGATACTTGAAGGTGTCTATGGAGGTGCATCGCCCCTGAGTCTGGTTTTCTTCTGTCTACCTGAACAGAGCAGTAAACAGTAGCCCTCTGCTTCATAAGGCTGGAAAAGGAACTAATAGCTAATACTGGCAGAGTGCTAAAAAGTGCCTGATACTTAAAATTGGTATCTTGTATGAGCTGATCACTGTTTTGTTCTTTCATGTACAAGTTCATTGCCAACTCACAGATTTGTGTTGCTCCAGGCAAAATGGAAAACATCTGTCCCTCATACGTCTGCAGTCACCCATAAAATAACAGTTGAAAGACATTTAGCTGCCTCTGCTACCTTTCTCATTGCCAGCCATATGTGTTTTATATTGTGAGCCACAACCAGCTTTGTGCTGAACTGCTTCAGATTTTTTTTCCATATCCTTTCTCTGGATATATGAAGTACAGGAAAAAACTCCTTCACTGTCTATTCAAATTCATGTTCTCCACAACGATAGCACCGGTAGGATTTTCTTATAGGAAGAGAAGGGAATGTCTGAAATCACATCTGTCCTCATGAATCATGAGCAAGATTGGAAAAAACTAAGAAACAGAAACAAGGAGGCTGAATCCTGCAGGGAATGAAGCTTTTAAAGATACAAGCTCAGAAAGAAATTAAATTCACAGACGCCATCGGAAGGGGGACGAGAGTGCGACTAATTGTTAGACTTGATAATTATCAGAAGAGGGGAAAAAGGCATACCAGAAAGGAGAGAAGACATTACAATAACAGTGTTTTAAAGAAACTATTTGGAAAACTCAAAGCAACTTTGACTCCATTGCAGAGATACATCAACATTTGACCTAAAATCTCTCTTTTCATGCTTGTTTCCCAAAATGGCTATTCAAGAAGTGAATTCATCAGGACATAATTTCTACCTATATTCTTTATGTAGAGTATTGTTTGCAAACATCTTTGGAGACATCACATCTATGAAGGTTTGTTTGCTTATTTATGGACAAATTATGAATAAAAGAGAAATTTCAAAGTTAAGTTGATAAATCTTATATATTAAATAATTTATTTTTCATAGCAAAGACTGCAATAGTGATAGTGAACCTCCAGCAACTACCCCAGTACAAATCTTGTAGATTCTGAAAGATCCATATGCATTATAATGTAAAACAGATGAAAAAAACCCAACCAAACAAAACAAAACAGAAAAAAACCAAACAACAGAAGATCCTTCCACAAAGCACCAAAATTTCAAACTTTAACTCCAGCAGGTAGACCCTAACTGATCTTATTCAGTGCAGAGATCTTTTCTAATACTTCTTTAAGGACTGGATAACTGGATCAAAGTTTCTTCCTTTCGGCTTCTGGATGGTTGGACGTCCCTCAGCTGTATCCTCTGCTCACAGAACCATCTCAGCTCTTGCTTTAACATGAATTGAGTTTTTCTGAAGATTAAAGTGTAGGGACTCACACGCCTGTAGCAAAAGCCATATAGATTTCATTCTTATTCAGCATGTAATGTGAAGTGTGTGTGTCAGTAGGAAGTCGTGTGTGCATTTAGGTTCTTAAAAAAAACCCTGTTTTTTTGGGAAAGGTTTATTTTAGGTCAGAACTCTGACTTTAGTGTTACTGGTTATGAAATTTCAGTTAGAATATTCATTCTGCTTGCAATGCTTTGGGGGATAATTTTTTATTGGTTGTTCTGTAGCCAGATCCTTCTGTATCCAGGTATCCTTCTGTATCTAGATTTTGCTTTTGAAGAAACCTGCATGACAAAATAATGTTTCTTCATGAAAGCAAAAAACAGTGAAATTTCATCATTAAAAAATGCCTCTACAAACCACTTTTCCTTTCAGTAGTAAAAATTATAATCCTTTATCCTTATTTTTCATGAACTTTGCTTCTTTCTTTCTCTGGTAGAGTTTTATTTGTGAAATTTGATAAACTACAGCATTCTACAAGATACTACATCAGGTTTAGATTTTTAATTATTGAACTCGTTTTAACTACTGTTTTATTTTCTGTGTGTGGGAAAAATAGTGATGTTCCAAATTGCCATAACAACAGGCTGCACTCCTTAAAACAAGATAAGCTGCATGTCAAAGTAAAACTGTAGCCATGGTAACCAGTTGCATATTTAAAGTGCAGCATCCTGGTTTAATCAGTCAAATTGCCTCTTTTCAAAAAAATCAACTGCATCAACATTCTTACAGCAGAAACAGTGATGAGAGGAAAACATAAAAGTTAATAGAAAATTTCTCCCCTGAATGTTTTTTTCCTGGGTGATTTTGTTTCGGGAAGGTCACTTAATCTGCTTCCTTCTCACAAGTGTGCAAATACTTTTATCCTAGGACTCTCAGAAATTCCTCTCATCTGTTCAATATATGCTCTTCCTAAACAGGTTAATAATATATTAGCATCTAAGCATGCAGTTGCACATCCATAAAAGCTCCCTGTGACAATAATGCATATTTATAACCTCTCTGTTTGGGAAGACTTAAAAAATGGCAGTTGAAGTTAAATCAATCCATTAAATCAGTATGTTCCCTTTTTACAAACTTCATTATTAGATGGTCAAAGCTGAAAGCTATTTCATCCCTTTTAAAATTAATTTTCTTTTTCTGATTTTTTTAATTATGACTGCTATTTATTTAAAGGAAATGTTTATGCACTGAAAATGGGACTTAAAAAAAATTTCAATTATTAAACTTTTCATCTTAAAAAGAGTTTTACAGCATAGATGTCTGTTGTACCCTACTTAGTTGTGTTGTGTCATCTCAGGTTCCCGTATTTTTGGCCCTGAAAGTCAATGAACCATCAAGAAAGTGACATTTATGCCTCAGAAGAATGCAGAAAAGCTAAAAATGTAGCATTTTAAAGGCTACACATACAACTCACAATCTTATGGTTCTTTTGAGATACTAGCTGGTGTGACAGAAGGTGAATAGGGTACATTACCTATACACAGCTATTGCACAAACCCTAGCTCACCTCTCAAGGTCTCTAGGAAGTGCTATTAGCCTACATTTCCTAATGAGGATTTTGAGTCAGAGAGCCTGACTCTCAGTCTCACTGGTATAGTTGCTTGTCTTATTTCTTTTTTAGCCTAGAGAACATAGTGGTTGCATAGGTAAAAAGACAGATTCTGCAGATTTGGAATGGTTTCCTTCTTCTCATGAATGGCTAGTCAGTGCTGCATTAGGAATTGCAGCAAAACGCTTAGAATTGAAATGGCCTCTTTCAAGAAAAATATTCATAATTTTATTAGACTAAGTAGAATATCACAGTTGTCTTGCTGCTTTTTCAGGCAAAATGTAAAAAAAATTCTACAGAATTAAAAACATTAAAATCTTTTTTGAGGGACCCCAAAGAAAAGATGTACTGTTTCTGTTATGTTCTTGTTCTTTCTGCCCTTTGTATTAAACCTCACTGAAAGAGAAAAAGCAGGACTTCAACAAGGCTTTGCCATCTCCCAGTGCAGTATCTCTGTATAAGATAGTATGTACCCTGGCCAATAAAGGAGGAAATCTTCCTGAAAAAAACTGCAGAAAAGTTATTAATGTATAATATAGAACAAATTCAGAAAATATTTAATATAATTATAGAAAATGTTCAACTGTGTTTCATGCTTGCATATATTATTGCTACTATGCTGGGATTATTTGAGGGTGACATCACAGCTGAGACTTTCAGAAATTAATGTAAGTATCTGCTCTATTTTCTAAGTGGCTATCAAAACATTTTTTTTCTGTTTGTGGTGAGAAGTCTCTCTTTTGGCAGATTTTATAGTGCTACCAAGACATTGTTTTGTTATTGGTATATGAGAGGAATTGCTAAATCTAGCTGGCCAATATAAATTCAAAATACCAGGTCATTGATTCAGTCTTCAAAGGTGTTGAAGGACATAGTCTGGAGTCCTTTTCCTCCAGCCACAAAGAACATTCTTCAATTCATTTGAGTGACCATCAGCTTTAGTGTTTGACTGAATCATATCACTCTCTGCCACACACCACAGCAGATGCCAGGGCCTATGGGTTGGCCTTCTTGTTGAAGGAGAAATTGGACAAAAAGCCTACCTTTTCTGATAAGGGTAAGGTAGCTGCAGCAGCCTGTTTACCAAAGTGGTCGCCACAGTGTGAAAATAGGTGCTCTCAAGAATCCTCGTCCCAAGTACTACTTCTCCACTGCAAAAATCAGATGGGCTCTGAAAGCTGACTTGGAGGATATTTTTGTACCACGGCCAAGATACAAGTGCATCTTAGGAAGACAGTGAGCAAATCTGCAGTAACAGGCAGCTCAGTGCAGGCTGCAGTCTGTAGGAGGGATCCTTGGTGAAGACGCATGCAGGTGCTTTATCTGATGCTCTATGAGTCAGATAATTTGCCTAAAGATGAAACATCAACCCATGCTATCCTTGCATTACTCCTGAAGCAGAAACTTGAAACTAGTTTAGAAGTGTTAAAATCAGTGGAGGCATCCTTTAGTTGTTGTGTAAATGCCATCTCAAGATGGAAAACAAACTTTCCTGTGATCCTGTACTGTTCCCAGAGAGAAGGACCAAGTTCAAAACTGCAGCATTTCTTAAGACTAAATGATGCTTAAATGCAACCATTTTAAAACTGCAGATAAAAGATGAATCTCCTTGGCAAGTTGCCTATGGATATAGAAGGCAGCCTGAAAAAGATCCAGTGAAAAGCCACACACTGCACCCAAGCCACTGAAGCTTGTTCCATGGTGAGTTGCTTAGAAAAGTGCACAGACTGACAGGAAGATATATATGTCTGCAGGACCTGTGTCTTCCAGAGGCACCTAATGCTCCACTGAGTGCCTAAATGGTTAGTTTGGTTCAGTGTAGATGGTGTCAGTTAAGGAAGGGCATCTCCCTCAATATGCTTGATGGGCATTCCACCTTATGCCTCAATGACTGCAGCATTGGGATTGTATCACAGCGTGTGTCCCTGAAGCCTGTGTGGGCAGACCTGTCCTGCTGGTGGCCATGGGGTGAGGCATAGGGCTGAAATCTACGATGGCACCTGCCACCTTACCTTTGGCCTTAGACTATCCCTCTCCCCACTGTCCTGCTGTGAATGGGCCCTGTCTGCTTCCATGGGACTGCGCTCACCCTGGGCTGCCCTGCTGGGAAGGATGGGATCCTACCCCAGGGGACTGATGGGACAGTCAGTTCAGGCTGCCCAAAAAGTAGAGCTGGCAGGGCAGACTCAGCCTGGGGCTGTGCAGGACCAGGGCCTTGCTGCTGTCTGGTTTTACAGATGGGAAAGCAAAGATTATAGTAAAGATTTTGGTGGGAGGGGCAGAGCCCTGTGCTGTGGCTGGCACCATGGTGGCTGGGCAGAGCTGGAGAGACCTCAGCCTCACAGTGCCCTGGCTCAAGTCAAGTGGAATCTCCTTGGGTCACACTCATCACCAACCGTGTTTTATCCCTGGTGCTTTCCCATCTGCAGGTTTATGTGTTTACATTGTTCACAGTTAAATGATAAAGATTAAATATTGTAGCACTTCAGTCTGACATTCAGTTTACACTATTCTTGTGTATGTACAGATTGAGATAATATTGCTATCCTGGCAGTATGAAAATTTTCAGTGATATGAACAGAAATACATATTTTATATTTTCCCAGATTTCTATTTCAGCAAAATAAGCTCTCATTCACACAAAAAGGACTTTGTGATACATGTTCTTGTCAAGTCTTAATTAGCAGCTGAACTTTGAAAAAATAACAAGCAAAGCCCAGCCTTCATAGCCATTTCCTTTGTGCTAAGGACAGGAGTGGTTGTAAGAGACACTGTATTTTCTGATCTCTTGGGTTTATTTTCCCAACACAAGTCAGGTCTGCTTCTCCTAAAGTGCCTACTGCTTAAGGACTGGCTTACAACTGAGCCTGTCAGTTTTAGCCAGGGCTTCTTCTCTGTTGGTTTACCAACCAGCAGCCACAGTTGGGCAGGTAGGATCTAACCCTGTTCTTGTCCCGATCTTGTGTTCCTCCTTCAACCTTTCACTTTAACCTACTCCAGTATTTTCTCATTTTAAATGTATCTGATGCGTGTAATGTCTTCAAACCACACATTCTTTTATCTTCTCAGACATTCTACTAGCAGCTAGGAATAAAAAGGGAAGTGTCAGCCTCAACCTAAATGATTGGTGTGACTTGTACAGACTGCCTGCATCATGACATCCTTCTCATCACAAGCCTAAAAGCATCACTAGAAATAAAGAAGAATTCTGGGTAGCCTGTGCACAGTTGATCTGCATACAAGAAGGAGCTTGGGTGTTTGTGGCCTAGCAAAAATCAGTAGAAAAAAGTAAATAGAAATCTATTGTGCACTCCCAAATTCACTTAAAAATCCTCATCCCCTGAAGGCAGACAGAATCATTTGTTCTCACTATGTTAGCTAGATGAATACGTGCCATTAAACCTGACATGCAATGTTTAACATCACTGCAATTTCAGAATAAATTCAGTACTTTTCTTTCTCCTTTTCTTGTTCTTTTCCTTTGGCATGAATTGAATACATGTCCTAGTTACAGCAGCCAGAACCAGTTTATCACTGTGTGGCTGTAATCAAAACTTTATGTCATTTCTGATGAACTGCTGGCAATGGATCATTTGCAGCAGCTGCCCAGGGCACACCTGACCCCTCAGTCTACAAGCTGGATGTTAGAGAACCCTGTGAGACAGGTGAGTGCCCTGACTTCACATCAATGACTCAGCTGTGATAACTCCCTTCCGATGAGGTATTAGCACCTTCACACCCAGCCTGAGGGGTCATGTCTGCTAATGGGCCATCAAAAATTCCAAAAATATCCCGTGACTCACAGAGTTAAAATACCCATTGTGAAACATCCTGCTCTGGTGAAGGTACTCAGCATTCCCACCTGAACCTAATCATATATATATAATCCTTGGGTTGTGGAACTTGGGGTACATCGGTTCCAGAGGAGGACCAGAACCTCAACAGGACAACGACTGCCACTCTTGACAAGACTGCAACCACCATCCTCACCAACAGGTTTTCCTTTTCTTTTACTTTACGCTCAGAGGGACCATGTGGCACTCAGCACAGGGGCTAATGAACCCCATTCTGTTTGTGTCCCAGACTGCTGGGTTGTACATATGGGGTTTTTTTGTGGGTTAAAACCAGTTTTTCTCTGTATCATTGTATTTATAGTAATCTTTTTCATAAGTTATAACTCTGACTTGTAATCTCTCTTGAGGTGGGTTCATTTCTCCTGCAGGTTTACCTTTAACCCAGCGCAACACAACATTCACAAGCATGGCCCCTAAAAGAATGATTATTCTTTACATATTACAAATCTCAAGCTGTGAATGTATGGGATACTTATATTAATTTCTAGTCGCTTTTTAAAAGGGAGCATCTTGGCTGTAACTAGCCAGTAATAGATATCTGTAGGCTTATAAATACTTTTATCCATTGGCATGCAAATGCATTACCAAATAGAATCTTATTGCTAGAAGCGTGAATGTTATTTTTTTAGAAAATATGAGTAATAATAAAGAACTCAAAATTAGGCCATGCTCCTCCTGAAGAGAATTATTTATCATTTTTACTGAAAAAAAATGCCTCCAGTGTTCATACAAATGCATGTAAGAAGTTCATGTGATATATAAGCGTGCATCCAAAGATGCCTGAAACAAAAAGAAGAGGCGGGAAATTCATCAGAAACATGCAACATCTCTGTCAGAATATCATTAGATTACAAATCTCAAAGAAACAAAACTTCTGTAAAAAAGAAAGTATATATACAACATAGTTTGAGTTTTATATTGTATGTTTTTATTCTCGAAATGAATTGCTTTGCTTGTGCTTTTTTTTCTTTTATTTTTCCTTCACTGAAGCTAAAACCCACATTATTTATTTAGGAAAAAGCATACTTGTTTATGTGAGTTAATTCTGCTATAATCAGTCCATGACCTAGATTCTCACAGTTCTCAGAAATTATGGGTCTGAAGTCGTTCAGACTCCATTACATATGGCAATGAGCTCTTGGAATGTAGTATTTAGTCAGAGCTCAGTATGTGAATCAAAATTGAACAAAACTCACATCGTTCTATTCTCAAAAGCTGTTTTTAGCATGTTCAATAATTACTTCACAGCTCATTTTAATAAAACATGTGCTGGAAAGGAGCCAGACTCATGCAATATTTAAATATATCTTTAGCTGGAAAGTAAAAAGAATTTTGCAATCTAATTTTTTAACTGGTAGTCGTAGGATAGATAGAGCATGTTTTTTAGTGCAGCAGGAGAAAGCTGAATGAAATATACATTTCAAGCATGGAAATAACATAAAGCAGTTTGAGTATTAAGAAAAATCCAATAGCTGGCACTGAAATCTCTGAGCTAATTCATAGTCATGTTGGTATTTTTTTTTTTTATATCTTCAGAGAAAGAATATGTGATACTATTTAAAGACAAGAGGAAAATAGAAGCACTGTTTATTAACACACAGTCTCAATAATTAGGGAGAAAGAGAATAACATTCTCATGCAAGGTAATAATTTCTGGGTTTTTTTCAGTGTTATGATGGAATTAGAAATGAGAGAGGTGCATGATCAGGCTCAGAAATTAGGTGTGTGTGAGATTCCATGTCAGGACAGTAAAAATGAGCTAACACGAAAAACAAGGGAGAGTAGTAAATATTACAGTCAAAAGGAAGGCCAGACAGCAGCCAAAAATTTGAGCATTGGTCAGCATTTCAGTGTATCTGTACCTACCATGTCTAGAAGTAGCATTTCTAGGCTAAAGATGACCGAGGAAAAAGGCACCTAGAACAGGGAACAAGTCAGGTGTGCAAACGAAAAGACACTTTCAAAATGGAAATAGGAGAAGACAAGCTATGAATTCAGAAAAGCAGAAGTCTGGTTCTCAAAAATCTTGAGAAGCTGGCAGGAGCTGAATTAGTTCTTTTAGACCACAGACATCTATTCTTTCTTCAGTACCATGTTTAACAAGAGCAAGTGAAAGTGTAAAGCACCTGGATGTGTCTGTGTTGCGCAATTCAAGAAGAACACCTGAATTCTATCATGTTTTAGATAATGTAACAGTTTGAATGCATGGGTTTCATTTTGTGGTTAAGATTTAGGACGCTGTATTGGCTCAGGGGAAAACTATGAATATCCTTGGTTGGAATTTCATTAGTGAGAGAACAGTTTTGTTAGTAACATTTGCCACATGAAGATCATGCTAGATACTTAGTAGTGTTTTGAAAGTTGGGAGAGTATTCGTAGCCAGATATGACTAGATTTTTATTTGCACTTGGTCTGACAGATGCAGTGCTCATATAGAGGAGGATCCAACTGCAGAGACTTCACTACCATGTGCAGGATCTACAGATGTGTTGGGAATGACTGCTTGTGTAAACACAGATGCTGTTTTGCAAAAGTTTGTAGATAGCAGCTGGATAATGAGTTAGACCTTTTCTTTCACTGAAGAGCTGCACATGAGTCTATGTACAGCAATGTGAAAGGTGTTAGAACAAACATGTAACAATGGAGAGCTCTTTATTCTGAAATTTTTGCACCCCCCTCCCCCCCATTTTTGCATAATGCTTTCTGCAATAAGCCATAATGCCCTTCTGTCAGATGACATGCATAGTAATTTAAACTGGCATCCTTTTGCTTAAATGAAATTCTTTTGAAACATGGGTTTATTGAATGTGATATTTCACAGAAATACAGTGGCTTCAGAAAATTTACACTATGGATTTTTTTTTTTTTACTCCCAAACTTTCTGGTGGATTTTCATGTTTGAGAAAATGAAAAAAGAGTGGAGAACAAAGAAAAACTGGAGGGAAAAGGCGCAAAATTAATAATTCAGTTCTTCATATGTATTTCAGCACACCCTTGATACTGTATAAAAAAATATTGCCTTGCATTCTAATGCAGATCAAAAGCAAAAACCTCAAAACTTGCCACAAAACTGAATATATATCTTCCAAAGAGCTTTAGTGTTAAGCATACTTTAAGTAGCTGGCTTGTTCATCTTTGGAGAGTAAGAGGAACAGATTGCTAACAGGGAATTTTAAGGGATTATCATATTTGGGATCAAATTATATATTTAACTACTAAGGAAATGCAGAATATAGTCTCTGAAATCAGAATCAGTTCATGAACTGGAAAAGGAGACTGAGTATTAATTTTATTGCTCACAAACATGAAACTTTAATGATTGCAGATATTTTCAGTATGTGTGGTTGAAAATATAAATTTAAGTGTTCAGCATTGTTGACTGTCATGGTGAAGACAATATGATGAAAAAAAGCAGTTTCAAAGGACAATCTGCTGGTGGAAACATATGTCAATTAAAACCTTTTACCAAATGAGCACTATGAACTATAATTGATTTTTAAAGTTTCAAAATCTGTAATCATTTATTGATACAATGGCTATCAGCAGTTTTATTTGGCAATTTGTTGACAGCATTTAGTTTATGGCATTTTAGAGCCCATATCTACAAAAAAATGAATAAGATCTTTACTGATCTGTGATAGGAACTGCATAATTTTGCTGGCACTATAGATGTACTGATATTCCTGTTGTTAGGAAAAGAGTTTAAAAGCAAAGTTATTTGATCTGAAAACACACAGATAAATATTTTAGAAGCTTGAAATTCTTGATTGTTACTTCTTTGAATTTTTCAGTGATAATTTAGTTATTTTCACAAGCATTATACATTTAGCATGGGATAAATGTTAGTTAGCTTTGAGGAAATTATGTCTCCCAGACGGATGGCAGGATTTTGGTTTTCCATGTATATACCCTTTCTTACACTACTGATTAAATTTAAATATATAAACACGTTTGCAGGGTTAAACATGTGTTTTGGCTGCAGGTTTCCCTAGTTTTTTATTTTAAAAGAATATGTATTAAAACAAGTGAGTTCTTGAGTAAGTTTCACTCAAATTTTCTGCCTATTGCAGGTCACTGTTTTTGCCAGCATTGTTTATCTTTCACTATTATTTATTTATCTCCATCTAAACTCCTTTTCTTAATAGTGTTGATGATTTTATGTAGTATTTTGAAAGGCACTACATGTTTTCCTGTAGTATTTCTCCTTTTTTCCGGTACTTTCAATCTCAGCCCATTTCAACTGGCTAATAATATTTTCCTGACTCAGACAAACAAAACCTAATAGAAAATTAGATTTCCTGATACAATTTTTGTGAACTCAATTCTCTCAAAATACAGAAGAATTCATATCCATTGCTTAGTGAGACTGAATATTTAGTGCTCTGAGTCAGGGTATGGTAAATAGCACTTGGTAATATTCCTGGCTCAGTCAGACTTGATAAGATCTTTTCTCCCTTGATGTTCAGAAAAAAATATTATTCCATGTGCAATTAGATCTCTCAGACTTTGATACACAGCACCTCTGCATACCGAGGTGCCAGTGGCATGGGTTTAGGAGGTGTAAATAGTAAGAAATTCAGGATGCAAAAAAGTTACTGCGATTTTTTTTAGATAGCAACACCTGAGCTTACTAATGATTTGTCTCCTTGACAATGTCATGAATCCTGGTAATGCCATTCAGTCTTTCAAAACATATATATTGTATATTATTTCTTCCAATTTGTCCAGTGTAGGCTCTTGTAGATGACAATGTGCTTGAATGAATTTGAGTTCTGAAGTCAGAAGCTGAAAACAAATGAATCTAATAAGGCTCCTTCTATTTGTCATAAAACTTGACTATGATGAAAACTTCCTCCACATTTGTGTTTTTGTTAAGTAGAAATTGGGGGTTTTAAGTATTCATCTGATGTCACAGGCATGATTTCCATGAACAAAGTGTTTCAGTGTCCTGATGCTCTGCTATGTTCTGTAAATGCTCAATCCAGTTACGGCCCTGGAAGTTCTTGTATGCTAATGTCAACTGCTTGACCAATTACTAGCCAAAGAAATGCAGGCCATCTGTTGTTGAATAAAGCTCTAATGACGTCTTTTGAAGCACAGTTCTGAGTAAGTGCTGACATCCGTTTGAGGATGGCACCAGCAACTTAAACTTTTGTGATCACTTCCACCTTGTAGCTACATTCTTTAGCTAGATTTTAGTAAGTTATCATGGTTCTGGGTGATTGGATCACTAAACAATATATGGAAGCTGAAGAAGACAAAAAAGAAAATACTAACTGGAGATATATAACAATGACACATTTATTTGGTTTATAATCACAGAAAAATATTAGCCATTTAGGAAAATCTAATACTAGCTGCTATGGAAAACTGTCCTGACTAGAGATAATATTGTGGTCTTCAGTATTTCCAAAAGGTTTTTTTGAGAGGGAGCTGGGTCTTTTTTCTCTTATGTAAGATTAAATATTTAGCATGAGTTGTATGTGTGCAGGTAAGTATCGTAGGTCTTGTCTTCTCCTCTGTACTACTTAAGTACAGACTGAATTAGAGCCTAACTTCAGATAATTCAAAATGCCAGTCTATTTCATCTGCTTCTTAGGCTCCCAGACAAACATGCTGAAGGAACTCTGCAGAAAAATGCTCAGCAATATGTTGATCTCTCTGAAAATATTCCTTAAAACCTTATTTTATTAAGACTTGTTTAAAAAGTACTTTCTCCTAATTTTTTCACATCCTTTAATAAAGTGATTAAAGCTGTATCACTTTTTTTATCTTGTATTGTGCATGACTGTCTCGCTCACACAAAGCTAAAATTAGTTCTAACGTATCACACCAGGTCAGGGTGTAAGTTCTGAAACTCCAGGTTTTAGAACTTTATTCCTGTGTAGTCCATGCTTCCTTCTAAGTTTTACAGGTGCTAACAAGTGGCTGAAGTACCTGTGCAAAAAGCAAGCCTACGAAGTAAAAGAACTGCTATGTTTCTGTTCAAAAATGACAAAATTATGAAAACACCACAATAAATAATCTGATGACATCATGAATGCCCAAGAAAAGTTTTCACATGTATATTGCAACCTGTAGGCAAATGAGCTTCTAAACATGGATGTAATTTATATGGTAGATATAAATGATCACTTGAGAGCCATTATGGTCTATTAAGTAAATAAGCAATTAGGAGCTTTTGAAAATTTGTAATTATGATGGTGCAGAAGATCTAAATTGATTTTGCAAAGATGCTTTATGAGGCATTTGTTAATAGCACTGTTAAAGTAATCTCTTAATTAAAACATTCTAACTTTATGTCACTAACAGATATTAGACACACCGAAAGGATAATATGTTATAAAGTGCTTCTCAATTTAGTTTTAGGTTCTGATACAGCACATTCTTAAACTGGTTACTTAGTGGAAAAATGGTGTCAGAAAATAATCCTCATTGAACAGGTATTCATATATGAGCATTAAAGACCCAGCATTTCTCTCTTCTTGTTTGCCTGTTTCTCTAGAGGAATATGTAAACATATTTATTTTGTATTGAAATCTCCAGTGTTTTGGTGGGAGAGGAGTGGGTGTGAGTGAGGAAAGACATTTTAAGTTTTTAGGTATGCCATCTTTACTTCAGAATAATGTCCTTCAGGAAGAGATGTCTAAACTGTGATGTTTCCCTGAAAAAGACACAGCCTGGTCTATAATATCTTATATAGATCTAGTGTCTGGAATGGTGCCACACAATGGTTTGCTGATTCCACCAGACAAAAGTAGAATTAAAATATTGGCTTTTTTCTTGAAATGTAGTGTTTATTTCTCTCCTCTCATCCATGAACCAATTTTGAGAAGATAACTCTTCTACCTTTGCTATCTCTTAAGCATTATGCAGGGGTCAAGATACCAGTCACAGTGCAGGCAGATTTCTCTTTCTCCAATACGCTGAAATGTGTAAGTAGAGAGGAGATCTTATTTTATTGAGCAAGTGTGTAGTTCATTATTCTAGAATTTTTACATTTAGGATGGATCTGCTATGAAGCAATCATGATATCAAAAGCTACTTAGAAAGGGTTCACCTCTTCAGCTGTCCTTAAGAGAGTATCAGAAGTAGAAATAGACAGAATAACACACATTCCAAGAAATTCCTAAATGGAATAATGTGTAGAAGTTTGCAAAAGTTGAGTCTGATGACCTAAGAAAGATACTGTGTAAAATCCTCTGCTAAAGTGGAAGTTTGTGTTTTGTCCAAAAATAGAAGATGATCACTCATCATGATTTTTGTGTTTTATTTATCTGTTAGCCTGATATGTAGATTTGGAGATTTTATGAACAAGGTGTCTCTGTTTGGCTTTCTGTCATTCTCATAGGTCTCAAAGTATTAGAAAATAATGTTCCTTTTGATCACTAAGGTTTATTTGCAGCATAAGCAATGAATTACTTCTCTGGCCATCACTTTTTCACGCTCTTATATGCAGACAGGAGGGAGGCAAGAGACATAAAAGAGCCACTAGCTGAAAGTCAGACCTCAGAAATAAATGCAGGGTTAGTCTTCATTTTTTATATTTAGAGAAGAATTGGGAAAAAAATTAAGAAGGAGAAAGAAAAGGACACACACAATACAGAAAGAAGACTGGGTCAACTGTCTATTAATGAATGCTGTCGAAAAACCCAACAAGGTTTAATGTGTAAAACTGATATTAACCAATATGGCTATCATTTCAATTGTGTGGGGTTTGTACAATGCCTCATATTCCCTGGAATTCTTTCTGAAACAACAGATCCACAAAGTTCTGCCATTGATTATGTTCTTTGTAAATAAACTTTGATTCCACATCACTGTTTATTTTTTTTTTTTTAAGCTTATTGAATAAGGAAACAAGACTACAGCAATCATTCTGCTATCTCCCCATTAGCAAATTTTTATCCACTTTATTACCTTCATTCAAAGCTGCCAGGTGCAGTAGAGATTTTTGTAATTCCTACAAACTTTGAGAAAATAGACAGCAAAGCTAAGAAGATGTGTGTTAGATTATTTGGAGGCAGTAGCTTGAGCTCAGAGGTGGTTTCAGAGAGTAGAGAATCTTTACTGGAAAGGCCCACTCTTCATGGAACTACCTTTGAAATGTTTGCATTATGTTTTTGTCGTTATGTTCAGACTTTCAGGAGCTGTACCCTTCTGAGCAACAAACCCTTTAAGTCTTGCAATATAAAATGCAGTTGATATAGTTTTTTAGAGGAGACGTTGAAAAACAAGTGAAATAGGGAATACTGCATACCATGTTCTCCAACAGGAATCACGTAGTTTCGGATAAGGGACACAAGCATATATTTCAGACTAAACATCTAAAGCGTTGTAGAGTAAACAGGAGAAGATGATTTTAGCAAATAGAATGCCAAAATGATAACTCTTCATGTGTTTTTTCTTAAATTGCTGTAATTTAATTGCACATTTCCCAACTCGCAAAGCTTATCTGTCATTCATTTCACAGCTTTCATACTTTTTGAAAATAAGCAGAAACATTTCTAGAATTCTAATGAGTGCTTTGCTACTGTGCATCATGAGAACTGTAAACTGTCCTACATTTTAAATCTGTTCTTTGGCATTGCTTAACCAACACACTTGAGACCGTATATTGTACTCACTTATCCTAATTTCCTTGAATTAATATATAAGACTGTCTTTCACACTCAGGCTTCTCAGAACAAACAGTTTCCAGAAAATGCAACAGAAACTAGTCAACAAAAGCAGATGGGCATCCTGGGAATTTGGAGTGATAAAAAAAATTTAACAGAACACATTAGCAGTGCATATAGCTGGTTTATGCAGCTTTGTGATCTTATTATTATTACTTTCATCTTCTCTCTTCTTTTTCCTCTTCTCTCTAAAATCACATTTTATGTGTAACTGGTAAATTAAACTACCCCTCTCTGCAGGCCATGGAAAATAAAAGAACCTCAAATATGTAAAGAGCAAAAGTGTTTTAAAACATTGGAGATAAATCTAAGTAAAAAGTCAGTGGCTGCAAGAAACAGCAAGAACATTCCTTCCAGCATCTAAAGAACAGAATTAACTACCCAAGATTTCCTCATAAGGAGAAACTTAGAGACTGGAGAACATTGTGAACATGCAGATCATAGGGTGTAGCAAACAGCAGATCCCAGTCACATTTGGCACAGGGCTCCCTTTCATGCTCAGCTCTGAAAAGAATAATTAAATTCACTGGACTGGAGAGAATCTGTAGTGAAGTGGTTACGGCACTCATCTGAGATTCAGCCTCATTTCCAGTATTCCCTTCAGTCAATACTGAAATAAGTTATGTTACTTATTCCTTGTGCTAGAGACTGAAAGGGGCCTGAGCACTCTAGCCATGAGACCATAGGACTCCACTTAGTTGACTGGTGTCAACCAGTGCGTGGGCACTCTTCTGGGAAGTATCCCAAATGCCTGTGCTGATCATAATTTAAAGGGAGACTCCTCTTCAGATTGTTACAACACACCTGATCAAATAGGTTGTGGATATCCATAGTGAATCAGGTCTTAGAAGCCAAAACCCAATACAGAACTGAGTTACTGAATCTGGCTAAAGGAAGCTGAAGAGCCTATCTATTTAAACTTGAGCAATGCTGTAGCAGAATTTTAGGTATAAAACAAGCATTTCTGGTGAAAATATAGATAGCTGACACTTTCTGCTTGCAGTCCTAAAACTGAACAAAAAAGGGATGAGTAAATTTCTGATTTTATGATTTCCATCAAGATGCCTACTTTCCATTTTGAGCCTTAGAATCCAAGAAATTTAAAAAAAGAAACCAAATTAAATATTTACCCCAGGAAAAAAATTACACAAATTTCTGCATATTCAGCAGACTTGATCCACAAATAGTCTAAGTAAATATTAGGTAAATATTAAACATTTATAAGTAGCATATGAAATATGTAGTGTATTGTAAATACTAGCATTTTAATAGAAAAATTCATTTGAAATATATTCTATGATTCAGGAAGCAATGATTGTGTTATTTTCTTTTAATGAAAATGTTTTTAAGCAATTTGAAGTCCTGCCACTATTTTTCCTACAATAGGTTAGCACAATATTTTATATGTATCTTTAGTATATAATGCATTAGATATAATACATAGCAATCTTGTGATAATGAAGAGTCCACAGTTTTATTAAAACAGGATAAACTCAGTAAAATGGATCTTCCTTTATATCAAGGAAGGATAATTTAGAAGGATGCCAAGGAAAGCAAGTCTTCACTATGCTATCAAATCATTGCAACACATATAATATGTCATATACTCTTTATTAAATGAGATGAGCTCTTGTTAATTTTCATCAGAATAAACAATCATAGAATCATAGAACATGCTGATTTGGAAGGAGCCCATCAGGATCTTTGAGTTCAACTCCATGAATATGTATCAATTTTTGTGGAACTGGAGATAGAAAATGTTTAAAAACGAAAAGGCTACGTAATCATATATTTGAAAATAAGTAGAAAGTGCACTCAAAAGTGTTTATTTCCCTATTTATATTAAATTTAAACAGAGGCACAATTTGAGGTACTAATGTCTCTTCAATTTCTCTTCCTATATCTGTGCGCATATGCATTTTTATATCTTAAAAAATTGGTAAAGGCAGTGAGGAAATTAAATTTTTGCAGGGAACTGTATTAGGAGTCATATTCAAGGCAAATTTTGACTTAGATAATTATTCATCTGATTTTCCTGTTAACTCTCCTGCAGTGCTAGTGTGGCTAAAAGTCCCCTTAGGGCAGCTATACAGTCTAAATGCACAACAATTGCAAGAACTCTGACTATAATCGAATACTAATGTTAGCCATAATTTGATTTTTTAAAATAGTTTGGTTGATTTGTTGTTGTAGTTTGTTCAACAAGCTTACCACTGTCAGAAGTGGAAACACATATCCCGCCCCCACCCCAAAACCGGGAATGAGAAATCAATTGGGATGCTCAAAGGCTATGGATGCTCTAATGTTTATCTTCCTATTTCTTTGGGATTTCCTTTCTGCTTGATATTGAAATAAAAATGAAACAAAAGGAGGAGGGGAATTTTACACCATGTTGCACCGTTTCATCATAGTCCATAATTCACAGATATTTTCTCCTGTTATCTGCTCTTTATCCTACTGTTGGATCCCTGCCAGTGAACTCCTGTTGCAAATGCCATTCATTATCCTTTAATTTTGAAGTGATAATATTAATCCATTAATTATCTGCATGTTTAACCAAATGACAACGGTTAACCCTTTACCCTTTTAAATCGTTTATCCCCAGTGCAATTTCTAAGCCGTGTTTGTACAGCTAGGAATTTAGCATTTAACAATCTTCACTGTTGAAAACTACTGTAGCTTCACTCCATCACAAATATTCAGATTTAGATTAGTTCAAGAGAGCAGGAGGTAAATGATCAAGGAATTTCTACTCTTGTGTCAATGACAACTGTTGAGCCTAAAGCCATTGAATTGGGTACAATTCAAAATACGTACAGCCAGTGAGATGAAGCAAGAGGAGTCTCTATGGCCTGAAAGTTTGAATCCATCAGTCAGGCAATGAAACACTACACTCCAGATCTGTTCTGAGAATTGTTTCTAAGTATTAACTTTCATTTCCCACTGCAAAATATACCAATTGCCCTCATAATAAAGAGAAACTTATTTTCAGGATTCTGACTAAATTTAGACATCAGGCAGATGTTAACCTAGTCAATCTGATCAATATTAAGATGCTATAGTATATACTGAAAAACAAAACCGTAGATGTGATGTGCTTTAATTAAGAAATATAGAATTTAGGGATTTCCAGAGTTAGGCAACAGCTTGCATAGATATTTTTATGGTGCAGACTTTTCTGCCGATGTATCTATGTTTTGCTTACGTTTCAGCTTCAGACTCTTATTCTGGATATGACCATTAAAATGACAGTTTCTTTTTTAACAGGAGAGAAGCATATGATTTTTTTATTATTATTTTTATTAAGGATCAAATAAGAGAAGGATTTCCTGTTAGTTGTCTGTTAATTCTTTACACCTTTGTGTTCTCTCTGTGTTGAACATAGTGTAAATAAAGAAAAATATAGATTTAATGCTATCATCACTGAAATCAATACTAGAGTGCTCTGATCCAAAGGGTTCAAAATGAAATCCCATAAGTCTCTGTGGATATCATCAATAAATGTATCGTTTCCCATTGATCTAAGAGGGTCAGGGTATCTGATGAAACCCTATCAGGGTTAGATGAAGCCCTTTGGAGAGAACTAAAATTTTTAAAAAATTGAAGGGGGAAGAAAAGCTACTTGCTTAATGAACTATGAATAGATACACATTATTTTTCAAGAAGGTGGTGTTATATGAGAAGATTCCTGGAAAGTTTGCTTTAGAAAGTGTTAGACACAATGCTACTCTGAAGGAGTGAAGTGGGATTGTGAATTTGCAGAGGAATATGTTATAAAAGAAGTACCTGTCCAATTAAAATGGAAAACTGTATAACTGATAAGCAAATACCCAACATCAGAAACTTGATTTTTATTAGAAACATCTTTATCTGAATAGCAAATATTATTTTTTTTTTCATAATTCAAAAGGTGAGCTTTTTTATTTTTTTGGACATAATTTTGTGTATAAACTGCTTTTGCAAGAAGAGTGCACCATATTCACTAAGGAAATTTCTTAACTCTTAGTTAATATATGATAAAGAAAAGGATGCTAGAAATTAAATGCATATTCTGTAATAGTACTTCCCAATTTCTTCCTTAGCTTTCTTAATCTCAATTTTGACTTCCCTGCTACTGACTGCTAAGCTCATTTCTTTCAACTAGTTTCTCAGTTTAATTCTATTTTTATCTTATTGATGAGTCACTTGTCAGTCTGTAGTTTAACACATCCTGTGTTTCTCCGGATGGTCTCACATGCCTTCTATATAAAGGGAGAGGAGGACTCTCTATTTGCATCGTGACTCTATTCTGTTTCACTCTAAAAGGAAATTAAGGTGGTATTTATTTATAGCCTGAAATATTCTTGATTTTTTTTTTTCCTATCAAAATTTCCATCAGGTTCCTATGAGTCTTACCCAGGTCTGCTACTATGTTTTTCCTCACTCATGGTCTGTATAAATACTGGTGTTTATTTGGTAATGCTGCTTGTCAGTTCAGCTGCAGATGAAATCATTAAATTCTCATATAATTATAGTGGTGCCATTCAAACAGCTAGAGCTAAGGTTGTGTCAGCATTTTCATTATAAATCCTTAATTTAAATGGTTTGCAATAACTCAACCATAAAATATGTTTTGAGCTGAACTTTGGCTTGTAAGGTTTCAGGCCCGGAGCAACTTCCTTTTCAAACTGGAAAAAAAGAAGAAGAAAATAGTTCCCTTTAATCATTTAAAGAATGGATTTTCTGCTTGTGAATAGGCTAAGTTTACTGCTCTAAGATCTCACTTCTGCTTTAAGGCTGATAACAAGAGAGTAATTTGATGACAATTTTGATAGTATATTAAGGGGCTAATTAAAGGCACCCATGACAGCCAGCACAGGGAGACTGGTACCACCAAACTGCGCTTCACAAGCTTTCAGTCACCAAGGGACCATTCAGGATAACGTGGCCTGAATCTCAACCATGACCTGGAGGTGAAAGGCCCTAATTATTTCACTCATAAATAAACTGGCTCCTGAGTTGCTTGAAGCCTAATAGAAAGACAATAAAATGGGACATGGACTGGACAGAGGCAACACAACCATACAAATGTGTTAGTTCAGATGCCTTTCATCTTCTCATTCCTGCTATTTTAAAATGGAATAGTTTTTTTCTGGATTTCTCAACTGTACCAAAAAACACAACCAAAGAAGAGCCTCTGTCTCCATATTTTGAGATACTTAGTTGAAAACATCTTCCTAGAAAGGAAGCCAGCATTCTTGATCACATGGAAGGCTCACTCACCAAAAAAAAAAAGGACAAACCCCCTCACCTGTAACAACTCTCAGTGGACTCTTGGCCAGGTGATATCACACAAAACACTGCTTAACATATGAAAAACAAATAGCTTGTAAAGATCTGTTGACTTTTAGATAGTAAAATCCAAATTTAGTTTGACATTGGAACTGTAGCTGGCACAATTCAAAATCCATCTAGAAAAGAGATTAATGACAAATTTTAAAAAATGGATTGAGGATTTTTCTGGTGAATTGCTCTTGCCTGTGCATTTTGGGCAAGTTTCAGCTGATTGCTTGGGAACTTGGAGCAGAAACTTTTGACCTTAAACTACTGCCCCTATCAAAGTCACTAACAAAACTTGTGTTATCAGTCAGTCAGGAAGAAGAGATATTTTGTCTTTCTAACTATTTATTATTTGTGGCAATGTGGCCTAGAGAGATAGTATAAAGGTAAAGACTGCTATACTTACCCCACAGTTATCAGATTATAGCTTTTTTATGCAAATCTGTTCTCACATCAAATCTCATGAAGCTACTTTTTCTCCTGCCCCCAATTTAAGCCACATTCAAAATTAGTCTTATCCCATTTAGTTTTGTTGCACTGTATTTTGCTTCTCTTCATCTTGCTTTTACACAGTACATTTAGATGTTAAAAGTATAAAAAGAGTACATCACTATAAAAGAAAAAAAATCAGATCTTGCAGTTATTAGCATCAATTAAAATTATTTTTAAAATTCTGTTAAAGAAGATAGTCCATAAAATGCCTACTTTCTTAAGTATGACTGATTAAGCTCTAATTCTCCTGAAAGAAAGTTGTGCCATAAACGAGTTCTTGGAAGTAATTGTAATAAGATATAGGACTAGATCTCATTAAAATCTAAAACTGAAACTCACGATTTTCCTTTATTTTGTGTGTGCTACCTGAAAAGAATTTCAAAGTTGTTATATTTCATTCAAAGGGCTTTTGATCAGCAATTCTCTACACATTTTTGTATTACTCTGTTTTTATTGAGGGTTTTATCTCCATCTATATTATCTAGAAAGTAATGCAGCCATATTTAGGATGCCATAGAAAATGAGAAATGTTACAGTGATGCTATCTACTAAATGTACAGGAGGGAGATAAACGAGCAGTTCAGCGGTGAACGATTTCCTTACAGTGATCTGGTACTGTAACATGAAACAGTTTTGACATCCCTACTCAGGGTAGACAAACCACCACAGAGTCACCACAGTCACACAGGTGACAAGCAGTGTCACTGTGGGACCAAAGAGAGCTTATGCCTGTGGAGTGTGCTGCTTGTGCATGGCACTGCTCTAGTGAGGCTTTCATTTTAGGGCTGAAGTACTTCATCTCAGTGTCAAGCTGTCCTGTGCTGTGCCTTCTGAAGAAAGTTTGTAAGTCTCTGAAACTCAAATGCCTTGCACACAGACACATTCAAAGGAAAGCATGGGTGGCTGCAGTCTGGGAATAGCAGTTATGCCTTCTAGCTTTAGAACTCTGTTACTGTTATACAGTAAGTTGGCCAAATATATGCCAAGTTCTATGCAAAAAACTGCTGTTCTGTTTCATATTCTCCCAGTTTCAGAGTTTGTCTCTTGAATACTTTCCTATGTCAGCAGCTGTGATACAAAAGGATGGGCAAACACCAAAATCACTCACAAAGCTCTTCCATGTTGCAACAGCTCTTCCATTCTTAACAATTTTATGGTGATGTAATTACTCACTTGGGAAAGGCAGTTGGCTGCGATTTTTGGTGCTCAATGATATAGAGAAAGCTAATGAATGACAACTAATTGATGTGGAGAGTGCTAGTTGTATTTGTTCTGTGGATCCTGGGATCATTGCTTTTGGTGATGGATTATATAATCATAGAAGAGTCACTCCTTCCTTTTGTAAGGGGTGAAGAATATCATGTCGTCATGACAAGTAGCATGAAGAATTAACAGCTTCTGCTTTAACATATAAAGTATTGTGGGCTCACCACTTCAGGGAACAGCTGTCTTTAAAAACACAACAGAAACCCAAATTTAACCAAGTTTCTGTTCTTTTCTGATGGCAAGCAAAAATGAGGAAAAACATGACAGTACTTGAAAACAAAAGAAATAAAATATTTAGCTCAGATGACCTTTATAGTTAGCAGTGTTTATATAGTATAGTTCTATATAGTGTTTATATAGTATAGTTGTTTATCATGGGCTACCTGCAAATACTTGAAGGGTTTCCCACTAGACATTGTTCCCAAACACAATCAGCTTAAGTACTTTTTCCATGTCTCATGAACAGAGAAGCTTTTAAGCTTCCATAACACAGAATTCTTAAGGTTATTTTCAATAGACTGATCACCTTGATCTCTGGATAAATAAGAGCATACAAAACTTGTTCTGTGTATAATCACAAATATCTGGCCGCTTGTGTAATTTCTGCGGTTCCACTTTCTTGTTCAGTACTCTGTCAGGCTTTGAGACATTGGCATGTACAACATGACCTCAGGTTGTACGATTTCTTCCCTACCCATATGCAGAATATAAAATTATCCTGGCCAAAGTAACATGAACTTATTTGTGCAGTATTCAGTATGTTCTTTAAGACATCAATTTTAAACAACAAAAGAAAACTTTACAGTCTGATCCAATCTGCACATTCCTTGGAACAACTGCTGTAGTCCTTGTGAGAAGTTTTATTTGAATCCAAAATTGCTTTTCTTCCTCTGATTATTATTTTCTATTTTCTGCTAAAGGATCACTAAGGAACATCTTTTACTGCTAGTTTGATGCAATAAAGAATTGAAAGTTATTTTGGCCTAGATGTGTGCCTAAGCCTTAGAGACACAGTCTCTATCATTAGCATCTGAGTCATTGTCAGTAATCGCCCATTTCATGAACACAGGTTTGTTTTGCTACTTTATGGAATTTTTTTTAACCCTGTTTACATCTAGAGCCTATCTGTTTCTTTCCAGGTGTCCTTTTGTTATTGACAGATGTTACCTAAAACTTATTGTCTGTTAGTTATTCATGTTTCACAGGAACATTTATTGATTGCATGGTTTTTTGTTCAGTAAGATGGTTAGTATAAACAGTTTCAAGTTAAGTCTTTTCATCTACAGTCAATGGAAGTAGACTTGACATTATTTGCATAGCATGTCATAACTATTGTCAAATCTGACTTCAAAACCATTATGCATTCTTGCAGGCAAAAATGCTTGAATATCATTAGAGATAACCTGCATTCATTGTAACATACCATCAGGAACTTAGCTAGGGAAAGTGTGTGTGCAGACAAACCTAGCCATGGCAGCTGCTGCTTGTTGTAGTTCTTTTCGCCAATTTGGGAAAGTGAAGAATCAATAATACAACTTGAGATGCTGCTATTCATGTCCTCAGTGACACCTTGCTCCATAATTCATGTACCTCTGGTACTTTTGAGACAGTCATTCATCTGACACCTCTCTCCGTATTTACCTTAGCACTTTCCATCAGTTCTTGTAAAAAAAAAAAAAAATCAAATTCTGGCATTAGACTGCAAGTAATAAGTCAGCCTGCCAAAAGCTCTGTAATAAAAATAGGTATTCCCTGATTATCTGCCTAAACTAAAATAACTCTGCATCTAAAACACTCACGTCAGTACTGAAGCAGCTTCAATGACAGCAGACATTCCTCTTACCCTACCTACTCTCAGGCACTAGTTCCTTTTGTCTGTCCAAGCCCCCATCTCCATGTATCTGCATTCAGTCTGTTAGCTATGCTCTGAAAAATTCCTTCCAAGAATTAATGGAAAGAAAAAGAAGAAAGTCTTGCTTATTGACTGCAAAATTCCTTAAGTATAACAGGTGAGGGTAGTTGCCAGGTCCAAGACTAAGGAAAAACTAAAGTCCTGCAGCTGGGAAAACCTCAGTGTGGGGGAAAGCACCCAGTAAGATCTAGGGGAAGGAATAGTGAATTTTTGGACTGCATAATGCACACAGAATTTTCCTTCAGAGAACCACATGAGGGATCTGAAACAACATGTGGCTGGAAATTAAATGGTAATCGTTGTCAGGAAGTTCGGATCATTATTTGAGGAGCAACTTTCTTCTGAAGATGCAGCTTCTGGGAATTCGAGCAGTTTGTACATTGAAGAACAGATGAACGATAATAACATGACCGATACTCTAGGCAATTTTATAAAAGAATTCTTCCTTTCCTGGAGTACTATTATTTTTTCATATAGTTAGTGTGTTCTGTCTGTCTAGGTAGTGAAAGTGTACTGTTCTGTTTAGGGTTCTTATTCTGGAGACAGTTCCACAAAAAATCTCAAAATGGGGAATGATCTGCTAACCAACTGATTTTATAGAACCATCTTTCTTAAAAGAATTGAGGTCTATGAAATATAAATATATCTTAAATGATAAGATTACAGATACTCATGCAGTAACATATTTCTGATTTGGAGAGCACTGTGAAAGTTTTTGCGCACTGGTCTTTTAGGAAGGTACACAATCTTATCAGTTAGTGCTGAACAGCCTGACATTGCAGATTTATTTTATAATCACTTAATAATTACAGGCTTCTCTTCTGCACTTCCTCAGTGTTTACTTGTTTTTCTGGGGCCATTCCAGAAATGCTTTCCAGCTAATTTTACAATGACCTGCAAGTAATTTCTGGTGAACTTTTTCAGACATTCATTATATAAAAACAGTTGAATTGTTCATTTTTTCACATATATAATAGTGTATTTAATTGTAGTGGTATATATCTGTTTGGATCATGGCATTTGAACAGCACCAGTCCCTTCTCTTTCCTTTCTCATTTTCCAGGAGTCACTTACAAAATTAAACATAAATGTATTAATATAACTAGTCACTGTTAAAAAAGTATCACTGACAAAAGAACTAGTAGCCAATGGGCCCTCTAGTAATTTACTGACACCTCTCTATTAGAAAACATTTGCTGCAGTCTTAAATGTGAAAATTTATTGAAGAAAACTGCAACATTTAGACTCATATTACTTTCTAAAAGAGTCTAGAGGTGAATTTTTTGTGAAAAAATTCAAGGCCATAATTTTAGGTTTACATCTCTTCAAATTTACTAATATTTTATTAGTAACTTTATAGGTATCACTCTTCCTGTTAAAGAATGTTTCACATAAACTTCTTTCAGAAAGTGTCTTTCAGTGTCCGAATGATCTTTATTCATTCTGAAAGCTGGCTTCCTTTCCAGTATTTTATACATGCACAGCAAGGAAAGAGAAATACTGCTGCACTGTGTGGGATCGAAGCAGTACCAGGAGGTTATGATACATATTGTACTGGAAATATCATCAAAGTTATAAATGCTGATTCAGTTATCAGAGCACTGTGGGTTTGTTCATATTTATAAAATGACAGAAGAAATCACAAAGGTCCATAGCAATTATTAATGGTGATGTGGTGAATTTATATGTCCCAAAAGTGGGTTATGCACTGCTCTAATACCCAGGGAGTAGGTCAGGAAGGGAATTATGACTGAGTTACAACTCTTTGCCTAATTTCACTTAATACTCCAAGCAGGGAGCAATCTGTTTTGATCTTTATCTGTAGAAGAGTATTTTTAGCTCTATGGGGACTTGATTGTTCAGGCTTGTTTCTCAGTTGTCAGCAGTAATGAAAAAGGACCAGGAACAAAATGAGGCTTTTGCTTGGTTTTAATTTTTGCTTCAATTTAACCTAAACCAATGATAAAAAGGTTAACAGAAAATCTTCCCCTTAGGACCCTGTCTCAGATAAAGGATGGCACTTCTGTGAAAAAACGTAAGAATGGACTGGGGAAGAGACTTCACAGAGAAGTAAATAGCTCCTAATGCTTTCTATCATACTGAGGCCTGAGGCTTTAAGCCTGGGGCCCTGATTCATTCAAGGCAACAGACTGAAACCCAACCTTTTTCCTTTTACGCTAGTGCTTCAAAGTCTAGTCTACCTATTTTGGGTAACCTCAGTTCTTTCGTCTATATGGATGTTTTGCATTCTGTTTTAGTGTTTTCTTTTGTAGGAAATGGCAGATGAGAATTAAAGTCACATAAAAGTAAAAGCCTTCTCTTGTTGAAATATAGAGAAAATACTCAATCTGAAAATAATTCATCCAAAACCAGCAGTGATATATCAGTGGAGGAAATGGGTTTCTATACTTTGAGTATCAGAATAGGAAGTATAAGTAACCTAATTCACTCTGTGCAATATAATTGACTAATTTAATGATTTATTGAATACTAGAGCATTTATTTACTTGTATTAACTCTTTCCTGTTATCTTTGGCTAAGCCTTTTACATATCTGAGAGGTCTTTATAAATGAGCTATATACTACTTACTTATATACTACTTATAGAGTAAGTAGTGTGGGGAATAAGGGGCCCTATCTAAGTTTTCTGATACTCTCAGATCGTAGTGATGTTGCACAGAACTGAAGAAGACACTGACTGACTCCTTCAGAGTCCAATCAGATTCCTGTGAAAAAGGATTTGAACACAGTCGAAAAATCTGAGCATGATTGTACAGATCTAGGAACAAAAGAAACTTCAGAGAATGATAGCAGTCTGAGCAATGACTTTCCATCCTGCAGAATGGAGAAATTAGTCCCCTCTAAAGACAATTCCCTAACCATTACACTCTGCTTACATGATTGTATATATGTGTTTAAGTTTTTAAGAAGAAAATATACAAACAAAATTTAGTTCAAAACAAACTTTTGAATGTCATGCCCTTAATTATCACTTTATCCTTTTGCTGCCATTTGATTATTTAATGGAGTTGCATTGCATTGCTGTAAGCCAGTGGCAGAGTCTGATGGTTCAGATATTTCCTTTACCTGAGATACCTGTTTGCTGGTATGAAGAAGAATGCTATCAATTTATACGTTCCCCACTGTCACTATCTTTACTCCAAGCAAACTTCACAACTTCTATCCTCTGTATTCTACTGCATCACTCAAATGCCCCTTCTCTTTGTCCAAGCAAGGGCAATTTGTTCTGTCCCTTTCCACCCTCATTTCCTCCCTCAAAGAAACCCAAAAAATTAACGCAAACCACATCCAGTTTCATACACCTTTGTGAGGAGTTTACTGTGCAAAGGTTTCAAAAAGCTAAGGAGTCTGTAAGAATTAATTAAACATACTAAATCCTGTATGTCCTGTGCTTTGATTCAGTCATTTGCAGTCATGTCAGATCACACTGTTGACCTCCATAATTCCATTAGTGATGTCCAGTAACTCTTGTTATGAAAGAACTGAATTTCTGAGATGTTGCCAAAGGTCAAGAGATCTTGAGGGACATTTTTCTTTGCAGTTAGAATAATTCACAGTTTTAAAAAAAATAAAAAACTCTTGCTCTTGTTATCTTATAGTTAGAATGGTAATTGTGAAACCTGGAATATTTGGCTACAGATCTAGTATCTATGGGCAGAATATTAAAGAGAAAATGAAGATTTGTTGTTGTTGTTTTTGTTCCTGTCCCCATTTCTCCTTCCCACCTGTCTGATACTTCTGTCCATTCAGCCCTGGGTGCTGGTTTTTCCTGTGTTGTGTTATTACAAGGCACTCACCCTTTTTTCCTTGGCTGCATACAGACTCTCAACAATGCTGTTTTCAGAAAAGAGGATCTATAAAGAGTTACTTCAGCTGGTATATAAATAAATAAATAAATAAATAGATCCTAAAAATTTAATTAAAATCTTAACTCGCTGAAGCCCTGGCAAGCAGGCATAGTGTAGTTAACATTGTCCATTAAATCTGAAGTACTTGACATAATGTGGAGTGTTGGAGAACTACAGAATAGACACGTTTTATTCAGAAACCAATGAGAGTTTACTTCTGTGCCAACTGACTGTCAGAAAGCTGGCATAAGATGTCCTCTGGGACCCATTCTGGGATATCCAAAAGAATTAAAACGCAAGAACAGATATTTTGGATTTGTTTTATGCTGCTTGAACAAGGACTAGAGAATCCTGAAAAAGCAGAGACCTGCTAAGGGTAGAGCACTCCTTCCATGCTATCCTATGATCAGATCTCTTGGGTTACCATTATGATTTTCAGATTTGAAATTCAATTTTCACTTACATTTTCAGCTCAGTTTCTCAAGGCTTGGCCTTGTTCTGTGTAAATATGTAACACAAAACTTTCTATAAGGAAATGGTACAAAATGTAGAAAATCCAAGATTTGAGCCAATCTGTACTCAATCCACTTCTTTTTTTTTATCCTGTTTATGCTCATAATTTCTTTCCAAGGAAGCAAAATGTTGCTTTCCAGATCTTCTGCTGACCAACAATTTTACATTTTTCATGACTTCATGACCACAGTAGGGCTCTCAGGGTGCCCTACTGAAGGATACAGTCAGTACTAGTCAGCGTGTAAATCAGTCACATTGAACAAACTCTGCTAGTGTGGAGGCCCAAGGAGGAAAATATATTTTGTGCCAATGTATTTGAGCAAGAAAGATGTGTAATTTAGGTGACTTTGCCTTTGAAAATGGGCTACAGTGTGGTTTGTAGAGCATTATAGGGAAAATAGACCACAATTTAGCCCTTGCCCCTGAGATCCATGCAGGGGAGAAGATGAACTGAACCTTGTAACTCCAGTGCATTTATTACATCCGAGGATTGGGACCTTAGCTCTTGTTTGTTCTTTGCACTCAATCTTTATTTCCAGGGAAACAAGGGGTAAAAAGTGGTGATATTTGTATTTTATACCCAATACAAGGGGTCTGCCTGGGATTTTTCCCTTTCAGTCTTCAAGCAGTCTTTGATGGGTTAGACCTCTGCTCCAAGTTTCACCAGTACTACTCTCTCCATAGACTCACTTTAAAACCCTTTACTCTCTGCCACTGTGATTCCTCCTGCAGGAAACTAACTTTGACATTTAAGAGATACTGTAAGAGTACAGATCTGCTAAACTGATGAAACATTTCTGCTGATAAGTTTCAAGTAAGCAAATCAGTCTTTCCACAAGAACTGTGATATCTTGTACAGACTTATCGCGATGTTTTTGGCTGGGTTATTGCAAAAAAATGGCCCTAAAATGACAGTTTTAACTAGGAAAAAACCCCTAACCCCACAAGTATTATAACCTAAAGTGAAATATTTCCTTTTATGATTTCAGAACACTTATGTTGAAGGGCAGAGAGAATGAATTTTTGGATACCCAATGAATAACCAAACAAGTAGCATACTTCTCAGTCTTCTCGGTCTAGAGGGACCCTTGGGATTTGACAAGGGAAGGCAGAGGTGGAAGGGCTGGGATACAGAAAGGCTTGTTCTAGTTATTCTGTATTTTGCCACTGTACAAATTTTTCAGGCACTCCTTTACAATGCAAATATTTGTGACCTCTGTTTCAATAACAGTTGAGTAGAAAGGAGGGCAGGGAGGGTACATGCAAACCTAAAATTCAGTAAGAGATATTGTGAATTATCTGTGTATTCCCTTCTGCAGTAGCTTTTGCAGTATTGATTACAATTTCTTAGAATTTTGCAGTAGTTGTAAAAAACTTTACCCATGCTCTGCCTGAAAGTTCACTGAAAACTTTAGTTATTTGAAATGTTTCATAAATTGTCATTGGTTTTGAGTAAACAAGTACTGTTTACGTTTCCTGGTTGGATTGTGATTCCTACACTGGAATAGCTTTCCTGTCATGGAAAAGCACACATGTATAAAGAAAAACAATGGCAGAAATAGAGGCAGAGCAAAATTATTTCTACAAAATGATGTTTTTGGTTATTTTCTTTGAAATGAAAGACAAATGTTATAGAATATAGAAATCGTAAAATTAATCAGAAATTAGCGTCTTTTGCTTCAAATTAATATTCTTCATGATTTATTTATAGTGACTATTATTACATTCAGAACCTGACCTTCAATATGCTTATTCTCAGATTTGCATTACAAAAGTGATATTCCAAAAATTATAATCAAGAATGAACATTTCCTCCAGAATATGTCTTCTTGATTTAAATGCTTGAATGCCATGAATATCCAGAATTAAGAATACAAGAAATGCATACTTATGTTTTCCAGTTGCATATTAAATCAATCTGCAACAAATTAATGAGTGTGAAAGTTACACTGCACCACATAAAGGCAGATAATTCTGTTTTAAAGGCCAATAAAAGGTGGATCCTTTTGAATGTCCTATATACCTAAAAATAGGGGTAGACATCTATTGAGATTTTTGAAAGCTTCACCTTCTGTTAAACTTCCACCAAGAAAAACTCTAAGAAGTTTAAAACAAAGGACATAGCTACATACTTTCCTGAGTTTAGGCAACAGACAAGTGGCCTGAGGCATTTTTTTTGTTCTCAAAAGCATTGAGACCCTTCACACTCCATGGAGATCCATTTGAAATTCCACTTAAACATAAAAAAAGCTTTTTTACTATGAGCACTGGCACAAGAATCTCCCTCCTTGGAGACACTAAAAATATGAGTGGACTCCAGATGACCCCAATCTGAGCAGAGGGTTGAACTATACGATCTCCAGAGGTCCCCTCCAAACTCTAATGTTCCATGATACTTGGTGGGACAGGTCACCAAGGGGCTGGATTTAATCATCTCTGAATAAGGTAAAAGCTATCCAAAAGAGTTTGGCATTCAAATAACTGACTGAAATGACTCTATCTCAGCTGGTTTTAAGAGAGGTGTCTTCAGTTGCTTTCACTTGCTTGCCTCAGGTTCAGTGAACAGGCAACTGGAAGCCTAGGAGTACTATTGCCCTGGTACAGAATTTCAAGAACCATTTGCTAACAAAATAGGCACCTCTATTTGCTCTTTTTATGCCAACCTCATTCATATTATCTGCTTTAGTATATATAGAAACATTAACAGAAATAACTGCTGTACTGCCTAGATAATGATAATAAACTGACAATTGCAGCTGAGTTTAAGAGCTGAAATTCAGCTCAATAAAACCACACAATATAAATGCATAGAAAATAATTCTGACTAATTTCTGCTGGAAAGGTGACAGAAGTATTTACAAGGCAGTGAGAGATCAGGTAGTTTAATCAGTTTATAATCAAAGAGTATGCTGTCGATTAGAAGTGTAATTTGATAGGTTTTTAAGCACTGCAACTTAGTAGAAGGGCAAATTAAGTGCAGTTGATTGTTGATGAACCAGCCAGAATCCTTCAAAGTTATTACTTTTCATGTATGTTAATTCTACCACAAGAAATGCAAAAGCTGTTTCTTCCCTTCAGTTTTGTCATAAACATGATCTTCCCTGGCATAGTTCTATTGAGAGAGGACTACAAGTAAAATTTTCAAGTGAAGCTATGTGCAAATATTTTAGACTTTGTTCTCATTGAAATCAATTAATGCATTATGTGAGTCACAGAAAAAAATACATGTTTGATCCCAATATTTGAGCCCAATGCAGATAAAGAGAACATCATGAGATGAATGAATAAATTATAACACCTATGTGCAATGGAAGACATAAAAACATTTCTAAAATCTGAGGGCGATATTAGTGATATTCTTTTTCTTTTACCCAGTCTGTATCTGTAGATGTTTCCATGAGGACTTAATGAAATTTTATGTGAGTATAAAGTTTCTTCTTTAGTTTAAGATACTCAAAAGAGGTATGTATATTCCACTTAAGAAACCACTAGCTAGCTGCTTCAGAAATTCCAGTGTTTCCTTTCACTTTGACATTGACAAAATAATAAAATGTTATTGTTTGGATGGGTGTACTTAGATTACAATTTTATGAAAGCATTATCCTGAAAAACAATATTAAAAGAACATTAGGTTTGCAGAGACCAGAATTCACGATGTAGGAAATGTCAGAATAGATATTGCCCTTACAACCTTAATTCAATACTTTGTGCATGTTATACAGTGTGTGGTGCCATACCTTGTTGACTTCACATTGTTCAAACACTCTCTGAAGGGAGAATTGGAAATTTATTCAGGTACTCTTCTTTATTACCATAGTACTGCAGTTAATTCACTGTGGAACCTTGTGTATGAAGACAAGGATTACATTAATTCCATGACACAAAAGAAGGCCCTAAGGCATAGAGACTGGATCTATCTGTACGTGTAGTGCAAAAGATGACTCAGTGCACTCTGGAAGACAAATCTGCTAACTCCAGATTCGCTAACCTGCTGAAAACTTCTGGGGACTGACCTGTGTAGATGACTGTGAATACTCAGACAAAATAAAGGCAGAATCCAGTTCCCCAGAGTAAGTTTGTTGTCTAAAGTATGCTTTTGTATTCCTGCTTTTTTACTTCCTTCTTTCCAAAATCTGCAATAAGTAAGTTTTGTAGGCATGCTCTTTCAGCACACATCTTTGTTTCATCCTTAGAGCAGATACTTGGCTAAAGTGCTATTAAAACTATTCAAAGAGTTATACTTAAAATCTATATAATGCTAAATTTTAAGGCATCATCATGATGATGGTAACTCCTCTTGTATCAACCAAAGAGGTATAAGATCCTTGCCCAAAAGGCGTAGTACTAGTGTTAGATTTGTTTGATTCCTTTGTGCTAATAATCAAATGTATACCTCTCTTATTAGGAAAATGCCTTAATCACCAGGCTACACTCAGAGACAACATGTAGGAAGAACGTGTATCATTGCCCAAGAGTAAGCTCAGGTCTGCATTTAGCAATTGGTTCTGGTTGGGAAACCACCTGCATTCTTATTCTTGCTTGAGTAACATTTTTTTTCAAATTCTGTGTTGTTATTTTTTCCCCCAATTCAGCCAACAAATTGGCATATGGGATTGTCATGTAATTGTGGAACATATTTAACAATATAGTACCTCTCCTTGTTACCATAGGTGTTTGGCAAGATCTTCTCCCTGATTACACAGGAATCTATTTGACAGACATGACACCCACACAGCACTAGAGATAATTTACCATGCTATATTTAACTAGGGGTCCTGTTTGAACTTGTCCATCAGTTGCTGCAGTCAGTAGTTTCTATCCGGTCAAAAACACAATTATTGTCTGCTATTTGACATGCTCAGGGTCAGCAAGTGTATTTCCTGAATTTTCTGCTTTTCACACTGTTCAAGAACAGATACTGCCTACATATTGCATATGATTCATATTCCAAATTAATGAGTCTATTCTGAGTTAGAGAGGATTTGGGAAGCACTGGAAAAGTGAAGTTTTTCAGTAAGAAAAGTTTTTCTACAAATAAGAATCAATGGGCTACTATATAGTCAATCAAAGGGTACTAAGAAAAACAACAAAAAAGTTAATTAAATTAAACATTAAAAACATGATAACATCCAGGACTGATAAGAATGACCTGAAAAGTGTAAATGGGTACTTGCTTTATGTGTATCAAAAAACCCCAGTTGTTTTGGTGTCAGAGCAAGTATTCTACTATCCATCAGGAGTGATAGCCTCAGTTCTCTCATATTGCTCAGAAAAACACATGGAAGATTAGATGGATATTGAATAACTCAGTGACTTCCATTCAATGACTGCCCTTGAAAAAAAGAAACGGGGAGCAACAGCTGAAGTGTTCCACACAAGCTTCAGGAAGCCTGTGTATGTGTGTGCATTTGCAATCTCTATTATAATAGAAGATATGCTATTCTTTGGATTCTCTAGACATCACCTCGTTCTGTTTTTAAGCAATTAAATAAAAGGAATTGTGCAATTCACAGTCATTACTTTGAAGTTCACCTTAAAATAGGTGACTGACCTTATTGTGCATGATATTGTTTCATTTCTTAATTTATATCCAGGAACATCTCAACAGATACTTTGGATTACTCTGGAAACTGAAGAAATAGTTTCCTACTATCTGTAGGAAAAGAAAACTTTACAGAATGGTGTTGTTTTTATCCACCCAAACACATACTGTCACTGACAGAAGTGGTTTGCCCCACAACAGACATTAGCATAATGTTTATGGCCAGTGAGATTGTTTAAGAGCACTAAAATCGTGAAGTACTGTATGTACTCTTTAATTAGGAATGTAATATACTCCATCTGGTGTGACTCATTTTAGCAGTCTTCTGTGGAGCTGGAGTTTCCCACTTCCCACTGCAATAAAAAGAACTGAAGCTCTTTTAGTGACTTCATTTTCAGTTAGATTCCAGTTACCGGAGTAGTTTGTAGAATTTGCTCATAGACTGTAAACTGAGTTTGCTGAAGAACAGCTCATGGTTCTCATTTCCAATGTCATAATGAAAAACATATCAGTGCTAGTGGAAATCTGTAGATTTAATTCTCTCCGTATTGACATGGGGGTCAGTTGAATACTTACGATGAAAATAGCCTGGTGTTGCAGTTCAAACATTCATCTAAGTTGTATTTTAGAAGACAAACAGGCTTGTCTAAGACTTTAGTCATGAATATAAAATGTCTTCATTCAAATTTTTGGAAAAAAAAATTGTATACACTGATACTGTATAAGACTTGTGTCACTGTTAGTGTATTTGATGAGTTAGTCCACTTCTCTTTTCCCGGGCTCCATTTGGTCAATTTTAATAAACAGATTTTCTGAATGTGGTGGTTTTTCTGTTATTGTTCTTCAAATAATGCAAATGTTTGCTTATATAGAATTTTTCCCCAAACCATATCTATCTAGAGTCTAATCCCATCTCATTGAAATCGATGTGACTCTTAGCTAGTGTAATAAATATTTTTTTTTTTTTAAATCCTGACTTCTGCTTGCACATGCCTAACTTAAAGCCCTTCAGTGAGGAACAGACTGGGAACAGCAGCCTTCAAGTGTAACACTAATGAAAAAGAGATGCCTCTCCAAAGACAGATTCAGAGAGGGATGTATTCCCCCAGTTGTCACTGGTGACTAGGGATAACTTCCTTGTTACAACAACATAAACTGGAAACTGAAGAAAAACGTTTCATACTAACTCTGATGCATCTGGTAAGTTTTGTTCACTAAGCAGTGCCCTTGTTTTATGTGTCCCTATCCCAGAGTGCATGTGTTCAGAGCAGCACACAGCAGTTTTGTCCTTCTGGATGTTCAGCTTGACATAAATGATCAGTTCCCAGAGATCTACCCCTTTTCTTGAATTAGCTCCAAATGGAAATGGAGTACAGAGAAAAAGTCCTGTTGTTCGTGCTGCCTCACTTCTACTGCCTTCCATTACTTCTTTACTAATATACCCTTCTCCAAACCTAGTAGACAGACTACGTGTGCCCATTTTGTGATACAGTCAGTAAGATTGTACTTTCTGGTACTACCTGATGACTTTAACTGCTGATTGAAAATTCTAACATTCTTTGCTTAGCACAAATGTCCCTGTAATGACAGAGTAGAGATAGAGACAGTGTTCTATTTCCATGTATAACCTACCTGTATATCCTGATATAAATGTATGGATCTAAGCTGGTTTTCATCCTAACTGAGAACCTGGTTCAAATGAGTACATATGCAGGAATTTCTTTTTAATTTGTCTGCTTTGAATCTGATGTGACTCTTCATTCTAGCTCCCTCTTCACATTCTAATATTTTAAGCAGAATAAAATGGTGAGAGTAGGGGAACAGCATAAGAAGCTGTTCAAAACCTCTAGTTCTGACAGAACTGAATTACAGTTTAGAAATCAGGGAATCTGGAAGTTCACTGGCATGAATTATGCATTACTTTGGCATTTTCAACTCAGAAGATTTTGAGAGTGTTTGAGGAATTATAAAGATTTCCATCAGCTTCAGGTAACAGTCAAAACCAGTTGCTCACTCCTAAAGTAGGGATGAAGTGAGGTGTCAGAGGTTGACAGTGATCTTCCCAGTTTGCTAGTAAGTGGCACAATCTTGCCCTCCCTTTTCAAGGCAGAAATTATATTAAATAGTTCACAGGAGAGGCAGGTGGATCAAGAGAAAAGGAGTGGAATGAAAAGGTCAACTATTCTTCTACAATCCAAACAAGCAATCCAGATACAAAACCCTTTCAGAACTTTAAGGGACAGAGAGGTTAGCAATATCAGCATTAAGCCAGACATGGGTATCTTTTTTAAGCCTTGGTGTCAACGTGCTCTTCCACAGGTTTATAAAATGTCATTTCATTGGTCCTGAAGTGAAACTCACCCATATGGAAAAGGCCAGGTAGGCAGCTCACATCATGATTTATGTCCTTTTGATGATTCTTTGTACAGCGGGGATTTCATACTTACAGCAATGGCTTTTGCTGTGTTTCTAGGTCAGTTTATGTAATGCAAAAGGCTTCTGTTGAAGAGTATTCATGCATTACAGCTGCTTTTATTTTTTTCCCTGTTGTTTTTGTTTGTGAGATTTGTGCTGTCTTTGCAGATTGTAGGATCTTCAAAACAGGTTTTTGGGTCACAGAGTAAAAGTGGTACTTACAGGACACACATGAAAAAGATGGGGCAATGATTGTTCAATTAACAGATCAATAAGTTGCCTCTCACACAAACGCTTGTCAATGATAAATGCCCAGAGGTTGGTTAAGCTGCACTTCTGAATGCTTCAATGTAAAATCAATGTCCAGAGCACACAGTGCTAAGCAGATGAAACAGCCTCTCAAATCTGTACCGTGAAAATGATATGAGCCCAGCAATCATAAAAATATGTCTTGATCCTATTTGTAGCTCTCATACATTGCTGTGGGCCATTCCTGTTTATCCATCCACATGAACTGCAGAACATTGCCGAATAAACAGCAATGATCTGGATGAAGGAACAAAATGGTCTCAACTTTCTGATTTTCTTTTATGCTGCAGTGCAGTGACTGCTGAAAACGCAAAGGCAATTATGTTGGGGGTTCAGCAGGAGTGAGACCTGCAGTTGTGTTATTTAAATGCAAAGGATGGGCAACTAGAATGAACTCAGAGAGGTAGGAGAAGGATGGGGAGCCCCTTCTGTCACTGCAGTCTGTTTAAAAATGTGCTCATAAAAGGAATGGAAGAACTTTGGTTGCCAGCCTGGTTTGCTTCTGTTAACACTGCACAGTGAAGAGACCATGGATGATAATTTTTTCTGGAATTTGCTATACATGTAATAAATATGCCAACAAGCACACTCTGGAAGATTTGCCTCCATATTGTACTGCTAGGTGAATGTATCCATGACAATCATCTTTTCAATTTTATACTGAAATACAAAACCATCTCGTCCCTCTTCCCTCATAAATTTAAGGATAGGTAAGCTTATTTTAATTAAATTTCCTATTACCTGTTTTTGTTCTTTTATTCCATTAGAATAACATTTTACAACCTATTACTGTAAGAATTTGACAGTATTTCACAGTCCTAAGCAAATGTTGAGTGTACTTAAAAACTACATATATACATATAATTTTGAAAAACTTCTTTCAGTAGCAAAACCAGTTTCTGGCAGCTGTATCTTGGTGCCACAACAAATGCATCACATGGGCAACTTTCTAATGAAAGCTCCTACATGTGTCATATTTTTTCTCCATTCAACAAAGCTTTTGAATGGATGAAAAAAATTCCTGCATTTGAAGAAGCATAATTTTCATCAGCTAATTCCTTCAGGAAGAGAGGTTCATGCATTTTCGTATCCTTGATAAGGATAGCAGCCATTATGTCTTCAAGAACACACTGAGTGGGTCTGGCTTACAACTCTTCTGTCCAAACACTGCAGAGAATATGAAAGGAAGGAGAGAAGCCACATGGTCATGTCCATCTTTCTGAACAATTCAGTTTTTACTGTAATTTCTATTGTTGGGTTGTGGTTTTTTGGCTAGAATTAGCCTTGACTTGCTGCTCCAGCACTGAAATGTTGCAAAATGGTCTGGGGCACTTCCAGTACTGTTTCCTGTATGGGAATAATTAATATGCATATGATTCAAAAGTACATGGTCTAAGATCTAGAAAGTCTCTGAGAGTTGAAACAGATAGATAGGAAAAATACAGTAATACAGAAACCCCCCCAACAGATTATATTTAAAATTTTTTTCAATAAATAAATAAGCAAGTTTTCAGTAAGCAAACAATACTCACTGAGATATAATAAGGATTGTGAATAATAGATATTAGGTCATTTCATATTGTGATTATCACTGTCTTAGACATGAATTATTTAATAAGATTACAGCTTGTATACTTTGCAATTAAGGGAAAATGCCAAGTTCACCAGTCTCTTTTGATGTGATACAACATGAATTTCTTTTTGATCTTCAGAAAAGAGGGGAAAACGGCTTTATGTAACAGATTTAAGAAACAGGACATTTAAATGAACACACTGAGTCCACTTACCATGCTGATATATGCAGCAGTCTATCATTGCTATTATACTGTAACTATAGGAAGAAGACAATAAACATGAAAACCAAAGCAAGAAAGGTGTATGTATCAATTCATTTACCTTGATGCTTAAAAAAGTGTCTATCTGTCCTATTGCAACCCAACCTATTAATATAGATTTATATTTTGTTTTTCATTGAAGTCCAAATTTGACTCATGCATATCAAAAATGTGCCTCTTCTTGCCGTGGGGTATTCTGAATGGCTCTATGAAAATGTTGCTACTAGGGATTTGTCATCCTAAAAGCAGCTTCATGTAGCTACTCGAGTGGAAGGCCCTTCTCACATATAGCTGGTTCTTTCTTCTATGGGAAACTTGCAAAAATGCACATTTTTGACAATTCTAAACTCATCATAATGTTCAAATCAAAGTTTTGGATTTCATTTACTAAGAACATACCCTACAGTTATTGAACTACATTTAATGAAACTGTAAAAATATATAGATTTGCCTATATGTTTAAAGGTTACTATAGTAAAAGCAAGCAGAAATGAGAGTAATGTTACTGTTATAAAAAAATTATGGCTGTAGATGTTCAACTTGTTATGTACACAAACTTAATTTTCATTGAAGTATGCTCACTTACATGTGATGTCATTTATACATAAGGAATTTTGTTGAGTGTTCCTAGCAAAATGTTAAGTATGAGGAATCATTAACCAAATTAGAGAAAAAATTCCTATTAAAAACCAGTGGAGCCATATAAAGCTGATTCCTTTTTTTTATGAAATATGCAGTTCTAGAACTACATATGGAACTGAAAACAAAGTAGAAGGTGGGGAAAACCTTAAAGAAGCAAAGAAACCAATTCTGAATGTGTACTCCTAAATTCTCCTGATTGAGAACAATGAGTAAGACACTTAAGAGTCTGCTTAAAGTTAAGTAATTTCTTGTAAAATTCTAGTATTGGTGATAATCCATTGACTCTAGTAACAGCCTTAGTACTACATTGATTGCAAAAGGATTTGGGACTATAGTAGAAATATATAATTGAATTTGCTTTAAGTAGAAGCATAACAATTTTTTGAAGTGTTTCATTTAATACAGTTTTCCTCATTTGCCATAATAAATGTACGTGCCCTCAGACCATCTCCTACCAATCCTGTTGTTTCTGATTGGGATGAAGGCAGAAGACTGAAGTGAAGGCAGGAGAGTGAGTGGAGCTTATAAAACTTTTTAACCTGTTATTACATAGCTTTTTACTCCTACCAATAATAATGATTCTTTTAGCGAATATGTAGTAAGGGGTTTTTTTTCTGTGTATTGGAAATACATTTCTTAAGACAATATATGTCACCTGGACATGAAAGAAACCTCAAAATGAGATAGTAACGATTTCATCTAAATAAACTGATATTTCTTGTTGTAAGGGAACTGTTTTCTGAGCTATGTTGCTTGGAAATTATGATTTATAACTATATGATTGCCTCTAAACAGAATGCCCTAATGAAATCAACTTCTTCAGCTTCTCTTACTTATCTTAGTCTTTAGAACACATTAAGAAGAAGTATCTTATTTTTTTTAGTATAGCTTGACAACTATAATGATTCGAACTGTCATTTCAGCTGTTTAAAAGAATTAAACAGCATTTCTCACATAGTTTCTCTGGGACACTTTTTTTGACAAAACCATAACTGTGTCCAAAAAATTTCCTTTTTCTCTCCATCAGAAAGCTGTGTTTCAGTACATTTATCATGGCATTGCTGCTGAGGTGAAACAATGTGGTCACATTACAAACAGAGTTGGCATTTGTAAAGAGGGAAGATTACATCTTGGAAGGCATTGAGGGAGGTTTTCTCAGTTTGTATGTTATACAAATATCCTTAGTACTAGAGTAAATTGCCCAGAAACTTTGGGAGTCATCAATTTCTCATTTGAATAACTGAAAAACGCAGCACTTATATTCTTCTGCTAATGATTAGGTTCCTTATGGTTAATGTTCCTTACAATTACTGATAGTATCTCACTGTAATTCATAAAACAAGACTGTAAGAATGCCTCCCAATAGGACTTTTTGCTTGAACGTTAATTTGTTCACTTACATTTGTTGAATTACATAGATTTCCTTGTAGTGGCTTCTTAAGTACTTGCTATTTATAGTGGGGGGTTTTGTAGATCACTAACTAAATCTTTTTACTTCTTCTGAAAAATATTTAAATTAAGAGCACCTTTGAAATATACTTTCATTCAAATAAAGTTGTGCAAGGAGCAGCTGGATCATGCTATGAAAGAGAAGGGATTGTCTAGAGGGTGTGAAAAGTGACATCCTAGATTTCAGGCTGTTGAAGAGAATGCTCAAGAGAATGCTCTTAAATTACTGCAGGTTTCTCCCAGCTACTACAGGGCTGCTTTGAAACTAGGGCAGACAAATTTAAGAGAGCTCAAATTACCCTACACCTCCAACATAAAACTTTCAGCACTTCTCCAGTACTGTGGAGCTCCAGACTCAGGCAGTGGAATCACCAGACAAAGCACAAGAAGTAGGTTTCTGTGGTTAACAATCAATTACTGCCTAGCATTAGGACATAACATAGGCTATTAACTAACTAAACTTTCAATAAGGTGATGCTGGACCATCTTTCAGAGTCCCATGTTTTCATCGCACTCATCCCTCTCATCTCATGCCAAGCAGTTTGAGAAGCAAAAGAAATACTCAGCTAGATAGTTAGTCTGCAGTCTTCTTAGGTAATTACAGAAGAAATGAAAAATTACCCAGAGAAATGAATGTCCTTTGCAGCTGTCAGCACTGATTTATTTCTACTACATTCTAAGAGTATCCACATTACCTCTTAAAGCCTGCGATATGTCTTAATTACTTCATTCAGTCTAAAATATTATTGCTGATGTCACCTGGCTTTTTGGTATGTCCTGCTAAATGCATGGAGAAGACAGTTGTCAGCAAGGTGTTAGAACCATAATCAGCATCTTGGCAGTGTTCATTTTTCCTTCCTGGTTGGTCATGAGGAATATTTGAATTTCTTATGTAATGGCTCTGAAAACATTCCAGCAGTGGAAGGAAAAAGTGTTATAAATGCAAACTAGCATTCGGTTGNATAATTAGAAGATGTTATTTTACCCAATTTTATAATTTTCAGATTCCCAAAATAAGATCAGTGGTTTGAAAGTCAAAAATACAAACTGGTGTTTGGAGTAACCTTTGAGGAACCATGTAGTGGTTTCTGCCCTGATTTCAAATAATCAAACCAAAGTAGAAATTGTTTGATGTCACTTTTAGATAAAAGAAGCGGAAGTTTTACAAACTTGACGTATGGTCAATAAGATAATTGCAAACAGAGGCAACTGGATTCATGAGCAGTTTAACTTCTTTGTGTTTCCTATGAGTACATTTATTTTTTAAAATGCTGTTATCCAAAAAATGGATAACCTCTATGCATTTTAGTTCCCTCTTCAACTGATATATCAAACATGCAAAATTACAAGGCAGAGGAGTTCCACATATGCTTAATGTTGACCACGAGGCTAAGCTCTTAATTGGATTAAAGCTGCTATACATAATTTTCCTCTTACAATATTTAGCCTTAGTGACCCAGCGTGAGCTCTGAGTCAAGCTGACTCTTTTCCATCTTGTTCATCCTCACCATTAGTAGAAGCCAAATTAGAGCANGGTTGGTCATGAGGAATATTTGAATTTCTTATGTAATGGCTCTGAAAACATTCCAGCAGTGGAAGGAAAAAGTGTTATAAATGCAAACTAGCATTCGGTTGATGGTAAATTAGCATCACTTGCAGTGCAAAATTTATAATATAATTATAAGATTATAATATATATTATAATTATAAGAATATATTTGTATATATATTCTTATATCTATTCTATATATATATTTATATGTATATATTTATATTATAATATATTATAATAATATTATAAGAATATAATTAGAAGATGTTATTTTACCCAATTTTATAATTTTCAGATTCCCAAAATAAGATCAGTGGTTTGAAAGTCAAAAATACAAACTGGTGTTTGGAGTAACCTTTGAGGAACCATGTAGTGGTTTCTGCCCTGATTTCAAATAATCAAACCAAAGTAGACCTATCTGTAGGGCTGAAATTGTTTGATGTCACTTTTAGATAAAAGAAGCGGAAGTTTTACAAACTTGACGTATGGTCAATAAGATAATTGCAAACAGAGGCAACTGGATTCATGAGCAGTTTAACTTCTTTGTGTTTCCTATGAGTACATTTATTTTTTAAAATGCTGTTATCCAAAAAATGGATAACCTCTATGCATTTTAGTTCCCTCTTCAACTGATATATCAAACATGCAAAATTACAAGGCAGAGGAGTTCCACATATGCTTAATGTTGACCACGAGGCTAAGCTCTTAATTGGATTAAAGCTGCTATACATAATTTTCCTCTTACAATATTTAGCCTTAGTGACCCAGCGTGAGCTCTGAGTCAAGCTGACTCTTTTCCATCTTGTTCATCCTCACCATTAGTAGAAGCCAAATTAGAGCAGCAGTGACAGCTGTGCAACAAACTCTGTTATTTAGCCATGCTCTGACAGCAGATCTAAGTGATTAGGTGTAGGAAAAAAATCCTCTTGAAGATACACAAAAAGGAATAAAATTTAGTTAGTCTTCTAGCTGTGATGTTGCAGGGCAAATGAGAACACAAAACATCAAACAGCTATTTTTATTTCCAGACTCAGCACATTCAGAATATGCATAGAGACAGGTTTGCATTTTTTTTTTTTTTAAAGGAGGTCCAATTTTTACCAAAGCATCTTTGCAGAACAGGACATTTCTTTAAAATTTCTTCAAATATTGCTTTGAGGAATTTCTGCCCTTTCTGCTTGCATTCCGAGTTACTGACAAACATGTCCAAGTTGCTGCATTGAGCCATTTCAGAGCTGTCAGCCCTAGACTCTGTCTTTGGCTACATGGCCCATCCGATCTCCCTGACTGTCAATCAGGCTGGCAAGAAAGTAACCCTGCTGGGATGGAGACTGGGAAAATGCGCATTATGGTGACTACTGAGCCAATGCATGATTGTCATGGATGTCAATCAAGTTGGGCAGTCTGAGCCTCTTCATCTGTGCAGGAGAAGGTATCTGAAGGCCATGGAGTGTCCTGGTATGGCAAGGTGCAGTAGAGGCCAGCAGCACAGAGGGCAACCACAGCAGCCCCAGCCCAGGGCATCAGGCAAGTCTGTGGTAAAGAGGCAGGTCCAAGGTCAAGCTGGTAAGTCAATCCACTGGTCAGGATCAGGCCCAGTGAGGAAAACCCAGGGCAAATGGAGCCTGCTGGTAAACAGATATCTCCACAGCGATAAGATCAAGCTAGGACAGCAGCTTATGGAGCTGCAGACTGTCATTCTAGGGCATCATTGGAGCAAATGTATTAAGTAGACTAGGTATGTATAAAATAATTTATGCCACTGAAATGGTTCCTGAGAGATGATGTTAGTGACTGTAGTATAGTCTGTTTACTGTACCCATGAGGAGAAGTTTGTTTGAATGCTGAATAAAATCTTAATTAATCTGTACATTTACTTTCCTGCCTTCGTATGTGCTTCAGTTACCTAAAATATCTCTATTAATAGCAGTAACTTGATATGCAAAAACTATCCCATTTCTGCTAGATCATATCTGTTAAATAAAACTTATAACTCAATAGTAATAGCAGTAACAACTCTTTTATGCATTCAGTTAATGTGATGATTTTATTTGATTCATAGGGAACACTACTGAGAACAAGCCTAAAGGACATTTCAAAAATGCAGCCAGTTATAAAATGAGCACCTTAATCCAGCTAAACTCTTTTCATGTAATAAAATATCCTTATTTTGGGTTTTGCTTTTGTTGTCCTATTTACTTACGAGGTACTGTTCACATCCATACACCTAAATGTACATGAATACATTTTAGTGGAGATGGAATCACACAGTGTTTTATGTCTGTGTGTTTTGTCCATTCTTAGTCTCAGCAGATGGAGGACTGGTTTTGGCAGACACTTAAAATTCATAGTGGAGCCATGTATATATTTTTTAAAAGGAAATGGCTGCACACATCTGAAATTATGTTTATAGGACTTGTATGGCTTTAGTTTTCCAGTTTCTGAAATTCAAGCATTTTTTATTTTTGGAGCTTTAAATACATCACTAGTTTCTTTTCCTCTTTACCTTTGTAAATTTCTTTCATAACTTTTGCAATAAATGTCTATTCCCTTTTCATCATGAATTAATATGCAGCCAGGTAGGCATGATGGCATTGAATATTCCTGTTAAGAAGTTTTACCTATATTTAGACCTGCCACACATACGACTCCATCTATGAGGGAGAAGAGTGAGGTGACCATGTGCTACACCACAACAAGGAGTGCAGGCACTGGGCGTAAGAGCATTGTCAGCTAGAATACAATCAGCTCTTCAGCATTTTCTGCAGTCTCTGCAGTGTTCTTACTTAGCTGTTCCTACATTCAAAGGGTCAGAAATAGATACGCTTCTTGAGTTAAAATCTCAAGAAAAAGTTATTCAAAGATTTTTTGTCATTAGGAGCTTTGCCCTTCTCACACGTAAACACTGAAAAAAAAAAAGCATTCTGTGAATGAGTCTTTAGAGTGAAAAATTGGTATCAAAAGCAGTAATTTGATAAACCAGAACTTTGACAACATTAAAGTTTTTTTTCAAAGAATTAATATATGTTTAGCTCTCACCATGATAGTTTGGCACAGACTCTGCGCAGGTGGCAGAAAGGAATCCTTCAACAATGGTCTAGACACAAAGTGTGCTTTACAGGACTCTTCATCCATCTGTGGATTGAATAAAAGAAGAAATGAAAGAGACAAAATAAATTAGAGATTAAAGGTATTTTATTACTGATACCTGAATTGGATGTTATTGCTGAAGCTGCGGTGTATCCACCCCAGAGTTTTCTGAGGAATGACAGCAAGGTATCCAATAATCAGAGCTTTCTGACACATCAAGGAAAGAGGCTGATGTAAATTCTGAAACATGGTGCCTTCAAACCTGAAATTAGGAATATATAACCAATGCATTTTGAGGTTGTTTACAAGCTGCTTTTAGCAGTGAGCATAATTAACTCCTAGTAAGCACTGAAGTGCATCTTCTATAGTTGGTAACTATCAGGATATAATATGTGCCCTAAAAACATATCTGAACAGGACAGGGCCATTTTTTTTCCTTATTCTAGGCTAAATGCTGAAATAGAATTTTTACAGTTTGAAAAGATGAGAAAAATGGAGAGGGTTAGATTCCCTTCTTCCTGGGTGTATGTTATCTGAAATCAGTACTACTTTGAAGAATGAAACTACGCTCTATGCTGTATTTTGTTCGTTATAGTCTGTGTTGCTGGTTGTGTTCACTCTTAATTTCCATATGTTTGGAATGGTAAACCTCTAGCGGGAAATTCTGTAAGGCTGAAAGGAACTTCCATGATACAGTTCTATTTTCTAACACTGATAACTTTGTATGGGATTCTTTGAGGTGAAATTTCAGATTAAGTCCCAAGGCAGCTCATGAGGGTTAACAACAAGACTGACATAAGCCAGCATATTTTAAAAGAAGCAGCAACAGAGGTGTTTACTGTCCCTGTTTGGTATTTGGAACACTGGAGAACACTGCTAAATAATTCTTTTGTACATAGTAATTTTTAGTATAGTCTGAATCTTGTCCTTTCATGTGGCTGGTTTTTACTTGTTTCGTAACATTCACAGTGTTCTATTTCTTTGCAAAGACACAAAGTATGTATTTAAAGATGTTTCATTTTAAAGCAGAAATGTAAATACATATAAACTGTCTCTTTCAGTTACATATATGAGACTCCATGTCCTGTCTTGCACTTGATATAATAACAATCCTGCCCAAGGCAGTATAGCACAAAGCACTGGCTAAATCCATTCCTGCATTCTACTGAAAGGGAAGGGGAAAGGCTGTTTCCTACTGAAAAAGGAACTTTTTTTTTTTTTGGCAGTTTAGATACGAGATCATTTAGAAATGCCCATTTTTTTTCATTAGAAATTTCTTTGGTGAGGAATAATGCAAAGTGTGTTCTCATACAAATAACTTATGATTCGATTAAGAGCTTGAATTCCTTCTGTTGCCAGTGAGCCTTGGAGCACCTGCATGAACAAAAAATTTCTCCAGAGTTTATTCTTTTGCCTATGATCTGTGCACTGGCTGCATGTGTTGGTTATGTACTGTACTTCATGCTGAACTGTCACTCACAAAGTCTTTATGGTTGATTGAGGGAAGTGATCTTGTTTAAAAGAACACCATTAGATGAGAACTATAAAAAGATCATCCTACTCTTCTCTGAGTCTACCAACATGTTTTTTGGCTCAAGAATGTACTAGAGGCTGAAGAATAAGAGATCCTGAGATCTCCCCTGACTGGCACTGATGATCATTACTTACTCAAGGTGTTTCCTATAGCAGTACCAAATCACTTATGAGGCCTCAAATGTTGACAGGGAAATGGGATGAGTGATCTTAGCAATTAGGACATCAAACCCAGAGAGAATTGATGTGATTTATACTGGAAATTTGTAGCCAAAAGTTAAAGACTTCCACCAAAAGCTATAAATCCCAGGCTACTTCCTCTTAATATGTTACCCCTTATAAGAATTTATTTGTCAAAATTTAAAGTAACTGTTTTTGAGGGAAGAATGAGAGCAGTGTAACTCATTTTGTGAGGCTGTGTGGTCTGATGCATGCCCCAGAAATTCGGACTTTTAAACAAGTTGATTTTGGTCTTCTTGATGACACTTGTTTGTTGTGCAGCTTTGGTCTTCTTATGTCTTGGTAGCTACTCTGCAACAATATGTTCTGGAGGCACTCTGATAATGTCTGCATTATAAACAGTGCTGACCTGAGCACAGAGCTTTCAGTCTGTCTTCCTCCATTTTCAAACAGTTCCTTAGTTTAGTTTCTGTTGTGTTATCATATGGTGTTTAATATATATTTTTCCTTTCATTCCATATGGCGAGGAAGTTATTGCTTCCATTTGATACATACTTTCTTTTTCAAATGAAGTCAGAACAGTCATGTGTGAAGTCCTGCAAAATGCAGATACAATTAATGGTGCACACCAATCAGATATTTGTGCCACACAACTCAGTGTCAATTAACAAACAGCTGAGAGCAGACACCTTCAGTTCCTCATAAATTAATAATTTCATGTGAAATTTAAAAAGCAGAATGTGACCAGGTATTGGGAGAACAGTGGGATCCAGTTAGTGTATCCATCCATATCTCCTGTAGTCTTACTAGAAGACTGCACTGTGGAGCCAGTCAGAAACAAAGAAATTATTCACCTAGACTTTGACATGGCAAACTTACACTTGAATGTATTGCTTTTTCCTGTGGTGATGTGCTTTTTGTACCAACATAATTCTTCACTGTAGTTTCTGCCAATATAATTTTATTCCTTCTAATCTTTGCTTCTGTTCTGTGCCTTTATTCTACTTCTTGCCTTTCCTTCTTTTTAGTTCATTTCCACTAACAATCTCCTACTCCCAAAAAGTGCAACTGGCATTACTCACCAGACTTGGATGTTTTTCCATTCCTTCTTTTTAAGTGAAAATCAGTTTGAGAATAAGATGCCTGCCTTTCAGCATCTGTGGATGAAGTAGGTGGTTAAGTTCTTAATTGCAATGTCATGCTTGTTCTGTACTTACTCAGTGCATGATCACAAACATAAAGCTTGCACATTACTACAACTAAGTAGTAGGATTTAATAAACTCTGAGGAATTGGATAGTGTTGCCTTTTGAGAGATTAGACTATTTGTGCTGGGATTTCAGTCACATTGTCATATAGCAAGAGTAGAAGAAACATACTGAATTGGGCAAAAATCCTGAAATTACTTCAGTAGGCCAGGCATCCAATAAATGAGTTTTTTGGTCTCATAATCTTGGCTTTTTCTAACACCTTAATTTCAACTGCCCTGTTAAATATCCAGCTTTTTTCCTCCTCTTCTCTGGATTACTCTAGAGAGAACAGTCTCACAATATAAAGAACAGACATTACCGTACTAGAAAGGGAAGAAGAAAATGATAACTGTAAAATGCAGATAAAAATTTGGTGAATATTCTTATCAGAAACTATAAGAAATGGCAGCATTTCTTCATAGGTATGTAACTTTCTTTTCAAATCTGTACTGATATATGAATATATTTCTTCTTCCTTTATGTAACATTTGGATAAGTGGCCTCTAAGTAGTTGTCAGAGCAGAGAATAAAGTGAGATCTGCCCATCTCAGGCTAGTGCCCTCACTCTTGAACAATGGGATCATGATCCCTCTTTCTTCCTTCTTTGGTCCAGAGGAACACGATCATGACTCATTTTGTTTTACTTAGGCAGTGCTACAAAGAAGCAGTAGATAATCATTATTTATAGCTAGCTTTATTTATAGTTTAGGACTTTACAATTCACAGACTATATGGATTTGAATGCACACAGGTAAAGAACCTGCTTAAGCCACGTACCAAAGAAGGTTTTCTAATCAGCAGCTCTTATGGACAAGGGGATGCTGATCCTGCAGGGTATTGATGTAAAAGCAACCATAGATTGCCATATTTCTTGGTGGTATTTATTAAAAGTGAATGGCAGGCTTCCAAACACTTTGGAAGTACAGTACTCAGTTGCAGTCCTTAATACTAATCCTAAATGTTAAGCACTGAGCTATTCCTTCCTCAAAAGATAGAATCAGCTAGGCAAATGCACAGGAAAAAATGTCTGATGGAAATACAGCATTTCTTCTTAAATTTAAGCTAACTCCTCTGCTACATGCCTGATTTCTTGTGCTGATCAAAGCTTGAAAGTCCAATGATTGCTGTGGCAGTGAAGGACATACTTTAAAAACGTGATTTATTGCAATCAGAACCTTAGCAGTTTGAAACAATCTGAGGAATGTTAAAGGAAGAAGAGACTAAGAAAAAACCCCAGCATTTTCATTCCTAGCTATTCATCAAGCTTCATCTTCATCAGCTTTCAAACTGATTACTTGGTACCATTCAGGTAAATTACTTACATGGAAATAGGGAAAAATACATTTCAATCTAAATTGTTTCACTTCATATGTTGAATGTTATGTATAGCATTATATGATAGTTTCATTAGTGTGTAGGTTGCCCACAGAGTCATATCAATGAGATGTCCTCCACTTTTTGACTATTCTTCACTCTCATGCTGATCTAACAGGTAAATGGCCTTGCTCAAGAAAATCTGAGATACCTGTGCCAAAAGAAATAATCTACTTTCTCTCCAAACTGTTTTGGAGTAGACTAATTTTGATTTTAAATTAGATATTTCATCCACATAAATATCACCTCAGGCTATGTGTGGGGCCAGAAAGATAAAAAGGGAATCAACTTTATGGGAATCAAGGAGTTCAAGTTTTGACAAGACAGTATTACCAAGCATTGTCACAGTACGATGCCGCTGGGACAAATGGTGTATTCCAAAGCGGGCAGATCCTTCCAGTTTGAACCCGTTAGGATCCTTTCTTTCCTCAGCAGTCCAACACATGGTGGTGCTTAGACTTGTAATCATTCACAGATTTTGGTGGCTGCCCAAGGTATAGGTGATTCTGGGATGACGAGTTATAAGATTCCTGTTGCAGCACAGAATAGGTAGGCATAATGGCAGCTATATTCCAACTGCTTTGTCAAATCCTAAACTAATTCAATTTTCTCATTGTATTGGCTCTCCCTGTCCTACATGGCAGACTGCAAAGTGGAGTTCATAGATTCTTTCTAACTTCGGTTCATGCAGTAGGCAAAATATAGACAAGCAAAATGTGGCTCAAGATTCTGAATCTTGGAAGATTAACATTTACTATGCTACATTTGCAGCTATGCTGCAACCCTAAAAGAAGGCTAAGAAACAGTATTCTTTGAGTACAGTCTGCAGTGGAGGGGAAACTTCTATTCCACAAAGCCAGCTACAGACCATTAGGGTGTCAAAAGGGTTGAATAATTCTGTTGCATATGTATTGCGAAAATGGAACCTACAACACGTTAATTGAAGGTCTCACAAAGATTAAGCAGTCCATCAAAACAGTGCAGAATAATAGCTGCATATTCTGAATGAAGTGTTTAGTCTCATTTGCACTGATTTTGTTTTTAAAGAAAAGATTTCAGGAGCTCAGGTTTTTGAGAGGTAATCAATTGTTTATTAAATGTTCGTAGACAATAAGCACAACATAATCCTGGTTGAAGAAAAGAGTCTTTGGTTTGCACATTTAACTAAGATTGATTTGATGATGATGCAGGAAAATGTCGGCATATGTGGTTCCATCTGGTTATTGCACTCTGATTTTCGTATGTGGGTATGTGGTAACTATATTTATTTTTTAAATGATGCAAGTGGTAAATTGTACTGTTGAAAAGATTGCATTCATGACAACAGTTATTGTCTCCTGTGATCTTTATAGGTCAGAAAAAATTATTCTCTTCCTATCTCAGTTTAAAAAATAGGTACACTACAAGTAGCTGTTGAAAAATAAACAAAACAGGGAATGAATTAGGGCACTAGAAGTGACAGAGAAATAAAACCTTGAGAAAAGAATTAAAAGTAGACTTCTGTCCCTGGTTGTTGACTTGATCAGAAAAATGGGATACCTTTCAGCTGTAGATCTACTTAACTGCTTAAGAAATTATTTTGCTGGACACAGAAATTACAGAAGAACTACCCAGTTCTACTAAGCTCTTCATCATTTGAAAGCAAAGTATGAGTTTTGTCTGCAAGAATCTGTGTCCTGTAGCTACAGAGGCTTTTATGACTGCGTAAAACTGTGATAAAGGGCTGATCTTTACTGTTTTGGTTTTGGTTTTTGTTTGTTTCTTTGGTTGTTTTTTTTACTTAGAGTTGAGAAGACTTTGAATGTTGTCTTCAGTGCATGTAATTACAAGCTGGTGACATTAGATCATCATCAGAGGCAGCAGAGAGGTCATCACTGGTCAATGCCGTGTCATTGTCATAACACTGAAAATGAGTGGATGTGCCCAAGAGCCCTTTCTTTACCTTTGGACTCAGTTGTATTGATTAAGAGCTTAAGAGGTGTCTTCATCCATCCTGTTCATTTATGTCCTCTTCTGATTTTATATAGCTAGGAAGAGATGAGGAAAAATGACACAAAATTGTTGCAACCTTTAAAGGAATCTAGATCTTTTCAGAGTAAAAAACAGAATGAAGTCCTGCATATACTGACAGAGAAAACAACACTGCATCAGAAGAATTAGGTACATTGATAATGTTTTCAACTCTAACACTTATATACATACTAGGTTCTATGTTCAAACAATGGTATAGCTGGGCCTTGACTGAGAAGAATGTTGTCAATAGGATACCTCCACCTGAAATTTAAGCAGTTTCTAGCTATTCTGTTAGGTGCCTAGATTTATGAAATTTGCATATTATTCTTACGGTATGGAACTATGTTCACAGCAGAAAACCAGATCACACTGCTTGTTTTCAGAAGTGATTCTGATTCATGCTAAAAGGTGACTATCTTGACATTTCTGAGTAGCAGCATAAGGAGCATAGGCATATTTTACTGTGCTTTGGCAGAAGACAGATGGAGGCAGGATTTTGAGCCTCAAGTTGCGAGACGTATCCTCCAGGCAGCTTCCAAACTACTGAATGTTCTTAAATGCTAATACTTGCCTTCTGACCTTTGCTGGCAAACACAAGCGGCATATATGTCCATTCTGTGACTCTAATTTGAAGGGGCTGATATGTCCCTCATGAAGAGGGAATAGCCTTTAGCTTGAACCAGTATTGACTGAATCTGTGTTAGGATCCCAGAATCTGAAATAGGACACTGTAGATCTAAAAAGGCTATAATGTATCAGTTGTTTTAGTGAAATAACAAGGTTAGTAATTCAGCTATTGACCAGCAACTTAGACAAGAAAGAAGATCAATAAAAACATAAAAATTTCCAAACCTTGCCAAAAATATAATAACTGTGCCAGCTCTCCTCACCAGTGCAGAGTATTTCCCTCTTATTAAGTTGATACTTGCGTTATCTTCTAAATATGATTTAACAATATTAAAATCCAGAACACTCTTTCAGCATAAACCTCTCTGGAGCAGTAATAGCTTAGAAAAAACCCCTTGCATAGCATCTATCTAAAAGAACAGCTAAGGAACAAAGTCCTGGTGATTGTCTTAAGAGCAAGATAATACATTAATAGAAAACTGAATTGCATGTCTTACATCTTTTCACACTAGGCACCTGTGAAGTTAAGGTGGTTAAACTTAAAAAACCCTCAAAACCACAGACTCCAACTGGAGTTGTTCCAGTTGTTAAACAATAACTATAATTTCACAGCTTAATCTGTTATATTTGGAAGGTGTCCTGTGTAAAATTCAAAGCTGAGAGAACTGACTCGATTGAAGACATTTCTTTTTGCCATCTGCGGTTATACATTGAGTGCCTCTACAGTGTAGGTGGCAAGAATCTACCTTTCATCTCTTAATTAGTTCAAGCTGTTTTGTGAAGCCAAACCCATGTTCAGACTGTATAGGTGACATTTTACTTGTCTATATAGCATGACTTCTTGACTAAAAACCCCCCAAACCTTTCACTTTTAAAAGATATCTTTTTCTCATCAACATTGTTAGTTAACTGAACAAGTTTTAGAGGCCGATTTACATCCTGGTTAAATTATTTCGATCAAGAATGTGACTTTTATTGATACAATTTGACACTAGCTATCAACAGCTGTTAATATATACTAAGAACAGAATTAGATGTTAATGTGGCTATTCCCCTTGGGTTAATTGTAGGTTTAAGTACTCTTTCTCTGTTATGGAGGACTGTTGCAGTGTGCATGTTTGTTAACATTGTTCAAGGAAAGTGTGACAGCACACCTGAACATTCTTCTGTCTTTCCTAACCAAGTAACATTTAAAACAATGGTTTTCTCTCTGAGCTTGGTAATACAGCATTTTGCCTTTGAGGGAATATCCTTCCTTTCTTTCACTGGAGGCAGAAGTGTGCCTGGAGACTACTCAAGTTAGCAAGTTCATTATTTTACTTTTTTAACAATTCTTTAAGCATTAAATATATATGGAAAAGTACACAAAAAGCACAGTTATGTAGGGCATTCCCACTGCCAAAATAGTATCATGTTTTAAAAAACAGAGATGGGAGTCTTAGGGAAAAAAAAAAGAATCATTAGAACCTTTAAAAATCCATCCATCAGAAATGAATCTTTAATAACTAATGTATACGACTTGCATAGGGAAAGTAAGGCAAAAAAAAACAAACCAGTGGATGGAAATAGGCTTGACAGTATAGAAGGGTTTGGAGAATTGTGAAGTTATTTTGATTAGTAAAGTTAAAATATGTATTGCAATATGTATCAAAAGTCTAGACAAGTGAGGGACTGGGAAGGCAAGAATAGTTATTCAAATGGCAAAGTATGGTGAAATAGCTAAGGTATTAAGAGCCGATGACATTTTGGCAGATACGTTCATGATTGAATTGCTTGATGCATTGTTAAGGATTGTCAGTGTTTTGTGTTTGGGTTTTGTTGTTTTTTTTTTTCAGTCCCAAACCCATCTATAGCCTTTCCACTCAATTATTTCAGCCCATGCCCTTTCCTGCTTTAATCTATTTTCTGCCACAGAGAATGAGGAAGGATGCATGGAGCTGAATAATACAGGACTTCAGCTCTGACTTCGGTATTCAGGGAACTTCATGGTCTTTTTCAAGGAAATTCATATGAAAGGAATGGACAGGAGAAAATAAAGGTCCTTATGCTATATGATTTGCTGATCACTTATTATTGACAACAGCAACATCCTTGTGGTGGGCACACTGGCATTCTTGCGGGAGCCCTTTAGCCCTGACTTCTCAGAAGGCTCAGGCATTTGCAGAAAGGCCCTAGACCTTTCTCTTGCTCTGTGACTCAGCGTCAAAGTTCTGCTTTTCACCTTTCTTGATGATCATATGGGCTAATAGGAGAAACCTGCTGGAAAAGTAGGAGGTGTTTTAGGCATAGGCTGTTGAAGAATCCATAGATTGAACAAGGAAGTCTTAAAAGAGGTTTGGCAGTCAGGGTATGCATGCAGAGTTTATGGGATCCCTTCTCTTCCCCTTGCCAGTGGGAAACAGGTGTCTGCAGCAATACAACTTGGAAATGACAAAATGAACTCTGGTGTCTTGATCAGAGCCAGAAGGATCAGACTGCAGCATGTTTCTTAGTGAAAAGGAAATAGCAATCCTTCAGTTTCACAGAATTGTCTATTTCCCTGATGTTTATCAACACGGTTCTTATTTAATATGTTAACCTGAAATTTATGAAAGATAAAAAAAAAAGAGACTCAAACTGAATCAGCAAAACAGGGGGTTTGCCATAGGTTGGGCCACTCTCTGGCAGAACAGTGTCTGAGGGTGCTGGGAGTGGGCAAGCGAAGGGACTGCAGATTCTGCAGGGAACAACTGTGTTAGGACACCGTAACTCTGCTTTGGCACATGCTCTCTCAGGTGTAGCTGGACTTTGTATTTAGTTGGGCACAGGAATCTGTCAGCCTGAAACAGAAGGAACGTGCTCAAAGGTTCAGTAAAGGAGAGAAGGTGGACTTTGAGAGGTAAGTAGTGTTTTCTCCCCATTTTTTTTTGCACTTGGTTGGCTATCCTCTTCTCAGGCCATGCTTCCTGAGGATTTCCTAATGTTACAGCCATAGCTGGTAACACAGCCTCAAGACCTCTGGAGGAGGAGGGCCAAGAACCTTGTTTTTTGCTTTCATGTTGCACGCTGTCAAGATATTGCTGCTGTTCACCTAGGAAAAACTTTTCTGCTTTTCCTCTGTCTTCTCTGCCTCTGCTTTAAAATCTCACTAAATAAGGATTGGACTTTTAACCCATGATCTACCAATAAGGTACTAATAAGCTCATGACTGCCCATAGCTTAGGTCGGTTATCCATTAAAAATGATTTCAAAATTTAGGACATGCATTCTTAAAATCAGAGAAATTGTATATATGTGCATCTGTGCACTCTTGTTTTTTAAAAACACATGAAAAATTAGTTCATAAGTAAAATTATATCTCTTGTGTTCAGAGAACCTGAATTCAGAAACGTCAGGAAAATGCTGAGAGAAAATGTAGTTTTTAATAGCTCTGTCAGTGATTGCATTGTAATAGAATTCCCTTTCATCCTTATGAACAAACATTAAATATATGCTTACAACACAAAGAAATGACAGAATAAAGTCAACTTCTGTAACTGAGAAATCTGTTTCAGCTACGAGCAAAAGTGAAAGAAAACTTTAATCAATATAATCACAAGGAATTTGACAATAGATAATCATAAATAAACAGAAAGATGTCAGGGCTCACCCCTATATTTTTCTTGCTTCAGATAAGCATGAATCAGAAGATTGCGCAATAAAACAGTATCTTGGGGGCTGTTCCAAATGCATTAGATAGCATTTAGTTTCTCTTGCTTATGAACTCCAATGGGCCCCCTATTTCTTTTAACAGGATTAGATGTATTATCTAGCCATAATCACTGCAAACTGAAGAAATGGCTGGCTAGCTGAGTGACGGATAACCTTCTTTTAAGACATACTAAATACCACTAAAATTCCTTTTGTTTCAGAAAGGCGTGAAGTTTGTTGAACCAATATGAAATTAGTAATTTAGTGTTTAGGAGTGGATTATACACTACCAAGTAATTTACAGCTAATTTCATGACCCTTTTGTGCTCCTATTGATGCAAAATTTTGTTAAATCAATAGAGTCATGCTAGGGTAAGTGATGGTCGTATTAGGATTGATTCAGACTTCAGTGCTATAGGGAAAATTACTGTGGTGCTTAATAATCAATTTGGAACAGGGTCAAAATTATGCTTTCCTTGGTGTCAAGTTTTACTGCATCTGTTTTACGTAACCTGCAGCTCTGTATTGCATAAGGGGACCTTCTGTGCTGCTTCCCTCAAGTAGCAGCAAAACCCAGACACAGATAGAAGGTCTGGCAACAGCTGCTGTTCCACTCACATATGCATTTTTTTTCTATAACGTGTTTCCTTCGTGTTCATCACTGCAGTGTCTGAACATGGCACATCACAGGAAGAAACTAATTTTTACATGCAAGATAAGAAAACAGTTACTCAACCTGAGGAAGCGTGGAACTGAAGGATCGCCAGAAGGGCTGTCTCCTGCTCTGGGCTGTGTCACAGCATCACAGTACATCCCTCCTCACAGTGATGTCAGCACACTTTGAGGAGTGAAGGATTATTGGCAGAACTTCTCAGATTAAATTGCTGTCAGCATCAAGTATATTGCTGAAAGACTCTCTGATTTTGAAGCTCAGGAGAAGCCTGAGAAGAGGAAACACTCAAAATTAAGGCAACTTCTTTGAGGAGTGAGACATCACTAACCTGAGCAAAAGTGACATGATTTGGTCCTTGAAGACAGCCTCAGAGTGATGCAAACCAATTTTATGAAAATGTGTGCAGGAGTTGTGTGGAAAAATACAAAGTATTTTAGTGAAGTATGGTCATTTGCACCTTGGGATCTAGCTGATCTTGGAATAATGATATTTAAAGGTAAATGAATGTTAGGAATTTGGGGCAAGTACTTCAATACAGTTCTAGAGAGCTTCAGGTAAGATATTATTCAATAGAGTGTTTTAAAAAAGCCTGATAAAAATAGCCTCTAAATTATGTCACATCCATTTGCAAGGTCTGTTAGCTTGTCTAAAAAGCATTTTAAAAGTATGACCAGGTTAAAATTAAGTCATAAGAAATTCATAGTGATCCAGGGATCACTATGGCCACACATTCAAAATTCTCCCAGTCAACTACCAACTACCCCTGCAACACCCAGGCTTTGTAAGTACCTCTATTCCTGATGTGCTCTTGCAGCCTCCTTTCCTGGACACCCAGAAGCATTTCAGTTTTGATGTGGATCTTTCCTTTTCTTCCCCCCAGTGCAGAACAGAAGCCAGGGTTTCCAGAGCAAAAGAGATACAGTAGGACAGCAGCCTGCAGCATTCTTCTGGGTCCTATGCACAGACTTTGCTCTGAAACACAGTTTTAGCATTTAGGAATGAAGAGTAACTTGCATAAAATGAATGACCAAGCCAAGCTCCTGGAGCCCAGATTTCTTTCCCCTTCTTTCAAATAAATAAGCAGCCAACAGTCTGATGCATTTTTCCTGCCCAGAGTAACCTGAATTTTTGTTTAGATTACATGCTTTTCTTAACATACAGCTTATTATCTCAATAGCTTAGTATCTGATGCAGAGTGATCATTCCAGAAGTCCAAGAAGCAGAGTATCTGAGACTGATCTGCAATCTGCACAACTAATTGATACTTTGAGTTCAACAAAGTATTTATATCCTCTTTGGACTAGGATTTCTGTGGTGCTATCAGTTTTAATAGCACTACATTAGTAATGTAGAAACAGGTGCAAAATACAAGTACTGGGTGGAAGAGAGAGAAATATCTCAATTACAAGAAAATGTATCTAATGAATAAAAGAAGATAACATACATGGAAAAGCATTGGGACATAATATCTTATAAAGAGTCAGAGTGGGACGCAATAATATCACAACCAGTTCAAGAGAGACTGGTATAAGTTCATTTTAATTTGTAGTCCCTTCTGGCTCATCAGCTTGCATAGGTACATTGGCTCTGCACTGAACCAGGACTCTATGTGATCCATTTCAATTCACGACACTGCAGGCAGCATCACATATATGTTGAAGGATTGTTACAGCTGGCAGACAGGGATAAATATTACATTTAAAAAGCTTACTAATTTTGCAGACAAAATTTCAGAGTCTTGCCTTGTGCTAGCAGGGCTTGCATTACTCTGCTGCTGTACAACAAGTGGCAGCACAATTAATCATAAACTTCACAGGGTAATTTGTTATGACAGAGAGCCATGTGCTCATTAAAGACAACTTCTCTTTTTCCCTTTATATAATGTTCCTCCCTTTGTGATTCTTGTCAAGAAACTGGATTATAGAACACTGAATTATTTTCAGGACTACTGAAGATGAGGGCTTATGGGTGGTTCAAGGGGTTTAGACCATCTATCCTGCTTAGTTTGCAGGTGATGGAGGAACCGGAGAAGTGGTACACTGTCATGCAAAATGAAGATTAAAAACCCGAGCAGTTGTGGCAATCAAGCCTGTACTATTTGTTTGTGCAAGTTCTGCTAGTGCCAAGTAGGCAGCCTGTGGTGACTCCTCCAAGAGAAACCAGAGCACTCCCCTTTCCCTGCCAACCCCACCTGCCAGATGGAGGTCAGTTTAGCAGATGATGTGGGGGATGTGTGCAATCAATATGTAATTTCCCATATCATTACCTGCTGCTGATCAGCCACTGCAATGATCAAAGCAATTGATCAAATGGCTTTTCTGTCCTCTGTGAGGAAGTTTTGTAGCAGGGTTTTTTTTTTTTTTTTCCTGTGGGGATTGCATTACTACAATTAAAGGCTAATGCAAAGATTTTAGCTTGTGCTTTTTTTCTTATAACCTTTATGACATAGCTGAGCTCATGCACTGATTCCCTTCAGCTATCTAATTGCTGACCTCATTTGCTAATTAGTCTAAATATATGTTAGGCATAAACCATAGCAATCTAACCACTTACCTCACACATCATGGTACTAACAGACAAAAGAAAATATTTATACCATTTCACCCTTCTACATAAATGTAATTTTTTTTCAAGCTTTTCCAACATTAAAGTTTGAATGCTTAAGAACTAAATGCTTATACCAATAATAAAGACTAGACCTGTGATGCCATTGCTTTATATAGGCAGGCATTAGCATAGAGTAATTCCAGTAGTTTATTTTCTGGGCTCAGCAAAATGCAAAGGTGTCTAAAAGTACACACAGTAATTTAATTTATGTATATTCAGTAGCATCTTGTCCTAAAGAACACAGATGAACAGCCTAAAAGCTTGAATGACTCAGTAATAAGTTAAATTTCTTCTAATGTTGTGAGGAACTAAACTATGATAGAGACAATAAATAATGATGTCCAATGCCCACTTTATGTCAAGGAGTCATAGAGATTATAGGCTTTTCTAATTCTGATTCCATATTTGCAGTTTATGGAAAATAGTGGAATATTGCAAAGTCTCATAATTTGTATTCACTTTCTAAGAAATTCTTACATGTATTATATATGAATAAACATGTTTAAGGGAACGCTTGAAAAAATACACTTATAGTAGATCCACTTAAAATATGTGAAGTTATGTAAGAACTCATTAAAAGAAATATATTCTTGCTATTGGAAAAATCTACCAGAAGTGGAATATTTAAAATTAACAGACTTTTTAAGCCTATTTTAACACCTTTTTTCTAGCACTTTTTGTGATATGTGACAAAGATCTCCATTTTTCTTTCTCATGTACATCTCCTTACTATTTATTCTTTCACCTCCAGCCCACTTCCTCACAGCTTATTTTAGCATCCAAAATGCCTGACAGACAAGCCTCAAAAAGACACAATAAACATCAAAAAACCTCACATCAAGCTCACACACACACAAAGCCCTCTGATTGTTAATCTGCCTTTTCAAAAAATATAGCTTTCACAAGACTGAAACCTACAAGGAGTAATACCTAACCCTCTTCCAGGAATGGGATCAGCAGAGTGCACTATAATGCATCATGCTCTGCTGGGTTACCTGGGTAAGCTTCCTCCTACCAGACCACTCTCGTCTTGTCTGCCCAGCTTTTGGGTATTGAAATTCTTGAGATTTTTGACAGGATCTGAAGCAAAATGCATTTGCAGGCAATTTGGAAATTTCAAATCATTATTAGTTGTAATTTTCTTTAGCTAAATGGTTTCTCTGTTGCCCGAAGGCAATGGTGTTGGGTTTTAACCCTTTTAACTCCTCCTGCATAGCTACTGAAGGTGAGGAGGAGGGGAAATTAAAAAAAAAATAAAAGAGAAAGAATAAAAAGGAGTATATATTCTGACACAGATGAGAATAGTTTCACTCATTTGCTGTAGATACTTGGTCAGACGTTGTTCTGGTGCTGGTAATTATCAGGATAGTAAATATTCAATTGCCATTATATAGCCTTTTTCTTTCTCATAGCGAGAGTGCATCCACCTCATGGAAGTGTGCCTATGACATGAATGCTGCTCGTACTGTAGGAAAAAACCCAGAGAAACAGGAAAATGCTATGAAATTCTCAAAGTGGATTTATGTATACTTGTGTTGAACACTTAAGATCCCTGAAGTCAGAGGCAATTCATACACCCAGAAAGGTGATTTCCATCCCCTCTCATGGAAATCATTGAAATCTGTCTGTCCTGACCTTCATAGGTGGTGTAACACAACAGAAGTAACAACAAACATTGTAAAAATTTGTTATAGTGTTTAACAATTTGTAACATCTAGCAATTTCTTACAGAAAAAAATAACAAGTTGTCCTCATCCCAACCCACCCCAATACTATAATACTGCAGTCATCAGACATACCTGTGCGCCTGCTTTGAGGATTTCACTGGCCATCCTTAAGTGAATAAAGACTGGCACATGGCAGCTCAGGTCAAGCACGGAAAGAAGTTTACGGCAAAAAAAATTGCAAAGTGGTGTACAGATTGATGAGCTATTTTTTTGTTTTCCAGACTATCACAACTGAATTTTGAGCTCCATTGCAGTATCTGTGCATACATGCACACATGCAAATACACAAGGAATTCTGCCATGGAATTTTCTGTTGAGAGCCCCATCAGCTGATAAACATTAGAGTCACCATTGCCTGATGTCACTGGCATAAGGTTTGTGGTGGGTTGACTCTGAGTGGACACCAGGTGCCCAACAATGCTGTTCTGTCACCCCTGTCCTCAGCTGGATGGGGAGAGAAAATACAACGAAAGGTTTGTGGGTCAAGATAAAGGCAGGGAGAGATCACTCAGCCATTACTATCATGACATAACAGACACAACTTGGGGAAATTAGTTTATTTATTACTAATAAAATCAGAGTAGGGTAAGGAGAAAATCAAAATTAAATCATAAAACACCTCACTCCATCCTTCCCTTCTTCCTGGGCTCAACTTCACTCCTGAATTTCTTTACCTCCTTCCCACAGCAGTGCAGAGGGATGCAGAATGGGGACTGCAGTCAGTCCATTAAACATTGTCTCAGCTGCTTCTTTCTGCTCATGAGGAGGACTCCACATGGTCTTTCCCTGCTCCTAAATCTCTCCCACAGGAGACAGTCTTCCACAAACATCTCCAACATGAATCCTTTCCACAGGCTGCAGTTCTTCATGAACTACTTCAGCATGGGTTCCTTCCACGGGGTCACAAGTTCTGCCAGCAAACCTGCTTCATTGTGGTTTTCTCTCTCCATGGGTGCCAGAAGCCTGATCCAGCATGGGCTTCCCACAGGATCACAGCCTCCTTTGGGCATCCACCTGTTTCATGGGCTGCAGGTGGACCTCTGCTTCACTGTGGATCTCCACGAGCCAGGCTGCCTCACCACGGTCTTCGCCACAGGCTACAGGACCATCCCTCCTCCAACACCTGGAGCACCTACTCCCCTTTCTTCCTCACTGACTTGGTGTCTGCAGGGGGAGTTTTCTCTCTCCTCTCTTTGGCTACAGCTGCCTGGTGGTTTTGTTTGTTGTTGTTTTTGTTTTTTCTTCTCAAATCTTTTATCCCAAAGGCACTACTGCCATCACTGATGGGCTTGACCTTGGACAGTGACAGGTCTGTCTTAGAGCCAGCTGGCATTTGTTCTGTTGGACACAAGAGAAGCTTCTGGCAGCTTCTCACAGAAGCCACCCCTGTAGCAACCCCCCAAACCTTGCCACCCAATAGAAGGTTCTATGTGTTAAAGCATCAGAAGATCTGTAATTTAAAAGGAGAAATTAGAATGTTAATATTTTTAGTGTTTTGATATAATTGTTGCGTGTATGCTCAGTTTCTTTCTTTGCTACTTAACCTGATTATATGAAATGTGTTAGCTCACATCAACCCTATAATGTCCACATTCTTGCCATAAATTACATCTGCTTTAAGTTAGCACCACAATATTTTAATGAGAGAATCTCATGTTTCAAAACAGTCTTCTGATAATTTTGACTATCAACAGCAGTGTATTAATGTGTTCTAGCATTCAAATAGCAGAAACATAGAAAGGTACAAGACATATGGAAATTACATAATTTTTTCATTTCTCATACCAAATTATAATGAAATACTGCCACAAGAATAATGAGAAGATAGCCAACTTGCCAGGAAAAACAATTACTGAGAAATAACTATTAAGGTCTAAAGTTCTTCATGCTTGTGTTTTCCTCCTGAGCTTTTTGTGCTGTGGGAAACACGGGTATGCTTGCAGATTCAGGGTTGTAGAATCAAAGTGTTAATTTACATTCTTTTAACAGCCAAAAAATGGATTCATATCTGATTATCTAAAAATAAAAACTAAGCAAAGTGCACCTTGGCAATGAGTATCACATCTCTATGTGCAGACGTGTGAGTTGAACGGAAAAGAGAGAAAGTGTCATGAACATCTTTCCCCTTGCTTGTGGTGTACCTCCCCAGCATGTCACTGACTAACGGTATTTGACAATAGTAATGATAAAGCATGATTCACACCAGCGAATGCAGAGGGAAAGCAATGGACTTTGATCTGTGCCAGGTGGAAAATTAAGTCACTTTCTTCCTTTTATTTTTTTTAAGGGGGGATTGAAGCCAGAACCTTTGCAGGGGCATCCTCTGCTCCTCGGTTTTGGATTGTTTGTTTGCTTTTCAATTTATTTGTAATAGCTGAACACATTGCACTGGAAAAGCTTTTCCTTTAAAACTACACATCTTTATGAAATAGGTATTTGGTGCAGGAGAACTAGGTGAAGGAATATACTTATAATTTTTAGATAATTTTAATAAAAGTCAGTGTCATGTAGCCAATTTGGTTGGCAAATAAGAAAAACAACACTGACAGAGGAATTAACAATATATAAGTGCTGGCTGGTGCATATGACCCATGATACATCACTAGTGGTTTAGATTAACATCTACATTTCACTTTCTAAAGTCACAGAAGTAAATACATACAAAGAGATGCTGTCAGCACTTACCCTAGTGCTCTGAAGAATGTGTTGGTTAACAAGGAATTACTAAACAGAAGTTATCACTCCTTTTCTTCCCATTTTTTTCAACAGCCTTTGGAAGATTTTCTGCCAAATAGAATCTCTAAACTAATTAATATCCTACTGACTAATGTCAATGGTAACTAGAAAAAAGCCCATTAGCATCCTACCTTCATCACCAGGACTTCTTCACCCCTGGGAATATAAACCTGGTGCAACTAGGAAAAGAAAAACTTATTTTAGCCTATGAAAATCCCTTTGGTCCTTTGTGATAACTTTAGCATGGTTCAGAAAATACACTGAGAATATCCACATATGACTTAGAATTCCTGATATTTTAATGCCTGACTTTGAAATTAATTATTAAGACCCTTATCCTGCAAGATACTCTGTAAAACCTGTGCTGATAATTAAGGACATGAGGAGAAACAATCTTCATCTCTGATAGAAAAGGAGATGTTATTTTTGCTTGATTATTGCATTCAAGTTTTATCAGGGTAATAAATGGCATTGGCTGAAAAAGCAGCCTCAGTTGAGGTGCTGAGAAAATGTCAGCAAAACGAGTATGCTTGACAGTTTAACCAGCAGCACCTGGAAAGCATTATTGCTTTGCCTTCAGTTTGGCTCTCTTCTTTAGCCTGATAGGTTTTCTAAACCTATTTATTTCTGATTTCTGGGATCAACACAGATTGGATTTTTTTTTACTTCAGCTGAGGACAGGGGGCTATTTAGTGCCAAAAATGTGACCACTTTGTGGTGGTCTCTACTACGCTATTAGGCAACGGACTGATATGAATGCACCCATATAAGGGAGGTACATTTCAGAGGAATGGACCACAGAAAGCTCTGTTCTCTTAGAAACATTAATCTTTGACATACAATTTAGGTTTTTACATGGGAAGGCTAGAAAAAGGAAAATCAGGTCTTAGGATCAAGTTGCCAAGTATTTAGAGCCACCCTGTGAGCCCACTTATAGTGTTACTGGTGGCTCCAGGGTGCACAACCATGGTTAGAACTGGCCTCTGAGATGAGGCACTGACTGTAAAATGCCTTCTGGCCTAAATATCAAGGGTCTTATTCCTTCCTTTTTTTTTTTTTTTAAAATGGAATCAATCATTTAGTATGGCATTTGTGCAGCAAATGCAACATGTCTTCAACTCAGACTCAATGAAGAATTAAAAAAATCTTTCCCAGGGTATAAAGCATTTGGAAACAAAATTGGTCTCAGTGAATTTTGATATTGAGTATTTTGTTGTGGAAAAAAAATCCAGAAGTCATGGTTCTCAGTCTGCTATTATACTGTACACTTGCTCCATCTCAACTTCTAACCTCCAGTCACTGACTTATTATGTATTGGAGCCAAAGTCTACATATAAAGATATGGTTACTGATGTTCATCATTCTTCAAGATTGATGTTGCTATTCAGATATGTAATATTATGTTCTTTATTACTCACCGGGGATTCTTTGATAGCTTTACCTATAGGTAACAAAACATTAAAGAGGAAATTGATATTCATTTGTTTTGCATAACTACTCAGTACACAGGAGTTTTTTTGCATGGATATGCTGTACTTCATTTCTTAGTTCAATCTCTATTTAAGTGAAAGCTTTAATGGGACTCTCATATGAGCTATTAACATAAATAATTTATGGTAATTTTAGCTATATCTTGGTAGGATGCTTTACAAACCCTGAACTTGATTGAAAGTCCTGATTGAAAGAGCAGTTTAGATTTCCTAGCAGGTTCTTTGTAACACATAACCTGTCTCAATTACTTTAGCTATTAAAGATTACATGAGGTAAGAGTAAAGATTACTTGTGAAAAGGAAATAAACAATTTTTTTAAAACCCCTTTTTTGTTTATTCATACTGGTTTTGCTCCTAAACATAGTGAGTCTGAGAAAATACACGAGTATTTCACTCCTTTGCTTATGCATTTAATAGGAAACTTCCCTTCAGTATTTTAAGGTCTCTTTAGAAAAGTATTCACCTGCGCTTTGGAAAGCATTACCTTCTGCTCCTATAACACCAAGGTAACACAGCAGAATAGATCATGACACAGAGTAGATTATAAAGTCTAATGACTTTGTGGAGGCTTAAACATGCCAGTGACCTGGACTTGCCTGGACAGTAAAGCTCCCAGAGCACTCTCTGTAAAAGAATTTGTCCTGGTTATTTTCTATTGGTTCGTGAATAGTATATTGTGCATAAGCTGTCTTTTCTTCTTCAACTCAGGGATGGGTAACAATAGACTCATAGAGTGGCCTGGTTTAGAAGGGACCTTAAAGACCATCTAGTTCAAACCCTTTGCAGTGGGCAGGGTCACCTCCCACTAGACTAGATTGCTCAGAGGTCCATCCAACCTGGCCTTAAACACTCCCAGGGATGGGGCATCCAGAACTCCTCTGAACAACCTGTTCCTGTGTCTCATCACCCTCACAGTAAAGAATTTTATTCTAATATCTAAACCTACTCTCTTTCAATTTGAAGTGCTTCCTCCTTGTTCTGTAAGTCCATGCTCTTGTAAAAAGTTCCTCTCCATCTGTCTTGTAGGCTCCTTTCAGGTGCCAGAAAGGCACATTTAGATCACCCCAAAGCCTTCTCTTTTCCAGGTTGGTTGAACAGCTTCAATTCTCTCAGCCTTTCCTCACAGTAGAACTGCTCTATCTAATTGACTTGGTGGCCATCCTCTCAACTCAATCCAACAGGTCCTTGTCCTTCCTGTGCTGGGGACCCAGAGCTGGCTGCAGCACTCTATGGCTCTGTAGTAACGTAGAGTTCTCACCAGAGCAGAGTAGAGGGGAAGAATCCCCTCCCTCAACCTACTGGCCATGCTGCTTTTGATGCAGCCCAGGACGCAGTTGTCTGTCTGGGCTGCAAATGCACAAGGCCAGCTGATGTCAAACTTCTCCTCCACCAGCACCCTGAAGTCCTTCTCAAACAGATCTGCTCTCAGTGTGTGCATCCCCAGCCTGTATTGATACCGGATAGTGTTATAAGTTGCTTATATTATAGTACAGTATAAATTATTTATATATATTGTATATGTTATTTATGTAGCACATAGAGTTAGATATGATGATTTTTTACAATGAAAAAATGTGGAGGTATATAACTTGAAAACCTTCAGAAATTCTATGGAGCAAATGGAAAGATCTACTCTCTTTCTAATGGTAAAATATGCAGATACAAAGTAATGAAATTTTTTGTAAACTAGAGATTTTTGGTGGGTGACTTTTACAAGGGAAATAAAATTCATGTAAGACAAAGCAAACAGAAGTTGTTGAACTCTGTCATAAATTTTTTAGGTGTATGTTATGTCTGAACGCTTCCAACTCCAAAAAACAGTGTGGATAATTGCTAATGAAAATTTATCATTTTCTTTTTAATCCTTTGGCTGCTACAGAACTTCATTGAAGCAGTCATTGATTTCCAATCACGCATCAAGACCTACGAAGTGAGTTACGTGCTGCTGAATCTCACAATAGTTTTGGAAACACTGACAACTCAAATTTGATGTAGTGTTTATTATTGATCTGAATAGATTTGGAATTTTTCTTAATAGCGCTATAATATTAATCAGTTATTTTTCCAGATACAATTCATATGCTCAGTGAGCTATCTATTATACAGGTCATCCAAGCATCTGACTAGTGAATGCTCCATTTCCCTGGTAACCATATGCCCTGCTCATTGTTATTGAATCATCCAAATATATTGTAAATGCACTCGAGAAGACACAAAGCTCATTTGTTAAAACAGACAAGCAAAAACCCATTCTGGTCTGTTTAAAAATACTATACTTAAACTTAGGAATGTCTTGAAGTCACAGATATATCTAATAATTCTGAATAATGGGTATCAGCATCTCCAGAGAGCATGTACCTCATTTTTAAATGGGGGCTCATTCATATAAATGACTCTCTAATTTATACGAATAAGACTTACATAGTTACATTTGAGGATAGTTCAGGGCTTAATTGTTAATAGAAGTAAATGCTGTTGTGGAAAATGGTTGTAACAGTTTCCTACCCTACATCCAGAGGCAGAGAAAATGGCTTTGGATCTACCTTCAAGCCTGTTAACTGGGGCTTGCAATTACAACACAACTTGATCCTCCTTTACATTTTCCTATACCTGTCCCTATACAAATTAATGGAACAAATGAGTACAATCACAGTGTTAAAACTGACTATAAAACCAAAATGCTGAACAAGATGCACTAATCCTTTGCTTGGAAAATGGAAATCAGCCTGTTAAACTAACTTTACTGCTAATTGTTTCTGTCTGTGACATGTGCTAGTTAAAAGAACAGTTGGAAGCAATTACATGCAGAGAACAACATTTACAGTTCATACTTTTAAGTTCTGGATCAGCTTGCGTTTAAGCTAGAGGGAAAATTTGGTTTCAGTGAAACTAGAGCCTGGTTTGAATTTGCCTGATTTCTATGTAATTCAATGGATTTGTATCTACTTGAGGGAGCTGTGAATTTCTTTATAGCAAAACACTGCAGTTAATCACTCACTGCTTATTAAGTCAGTTATACCTCAGTGTCCTCTTTTGTCAATGCCAGAATGGGATGCAGAAGAGAGGAATGGAACTCAGTGATTCTAGGAAGGATATTAGTTTCCAAAACTGGGTCAACACAGCTCATTTGCTGTTAAACTTGATACAAACCTCATTAATTCCAGTGGAAGTTGGACCAGGATTTTGTCCAGGTGCTGTCATTGTCTTTTTTATATAGCTTTTTTTAAGGCCAATCACTGGGCCTTAAAACAATGAATACTACTACATGTTTTTTAACAGGATTTATATCCTGAGTCGCCTTAAGTTGCCCTGAATAATGACCCAAGCCTTTTGCTATGAATGCTACAAATAAAAATACTTTCTGTTGGCACAGTACATTTATAATCACTAAATGAAGATGAAAACTGATTAAAAAGAAAAAAAATTGAATCATACTGCTAGAGAACTAATTTTTTTTAATGTATTTTAGTTAAAAAATAGAATAAAAATCATGTATTAAGAAATTGGGGATTAGTCTTGCAGAATGCTTTTGCCTTCGCTATTTCCCAAGGACAAGACTAGGTATTTAGGTAGAGCCACATTGCTAAGATTATCTGGGAGTATGCATATGTTGAAATCTGCATATAGTGCTTGAAACTACAATTTTCATAATTTGGACAGAACAACAGCTTGCTCATTATAGAATGAAATTAAGAAAATGGTTAAGAAAATTCAATCAACTAAGTGGGAAAAGGAAGACACTTCAAATTCTGATCCGTATGAATTTGTAATTCAAATACTTTCAGAAAATAGTCATGTCAGCGGATTATTTTACAGGCATGGTCAATGCAATCAAATGTTTATTTAATAGTACAATGAATTATCCCTGAAATCAAAAGCAAGTGATCATCTTAGTCTCTAAGGCTGCAGTTATCAGAAGAATTGGCATTAGGAACAACTAACATCAAAAGCCAGAAGTACTTGCAGATTGAATCATAGAGATGTATTCTGCACTCTCCCATTACAAATGTTGTGTAGGAAGAATATACATTCTTCACTAGGCAGATGAAAAGCAAGCATAGAGCAGCACTAGAACACTTGCCATTGGCTGACATGTTCTCCTGAAAGGAAGGCAGACAGGAAACTGATAAAATTTGGAAAAAAGGATAGGTAGCTGAATTATAAATGGACTCCCACATAACAAAATTAAACCTAGCATTCCAGGTCTAAACACTTTTGTTCCTAATGTATGATATAAAGACAGAAGTAAGGGCCATAATTTCTCCAGGGAGACAAGCAGCCTTGGTAAACTCAGAGTGGTTGTGGACCCAGGAGTGTACCTATACCTTGATTCCTGAACATACTTACTGACTGCAGCACCTCAGTACCAACACACCTCTGTTCCCTGCATTTCCTATGGATAAAACCAAAAGCACTCTTTTTTTTTTTTTTTTTTTTTCTCTTGTGGGGAGCCTACATTCCTAGCACTGGGTTCCCACTCTATATGGGGTATCCTGAGTACCTTTTGTGTACAAGTCTATTATAGCAGGAAGTTGTTAGTACACTTGGTTTTTTTTTTTTCCCTCTATATCACATAGTTGCCTTTCTACTGGAAAAAAAATACTTTATTTCTTTTATTCAGAATTCTGTCCTGCCATTTCCAGCTTTGAGTTTCAGTGATTCCATAGTGCCTCCTAATTGCATTTGAAAGCAGGCAATGAAATTCAGGTTCAGAGCATGTCTGTGAGCAACCTGAACTCTCATTATGATAATCCCCTGTTTTCTAAGTGTCAGATAGTGGGCATTACCAGTGTGCTGCATGTCCTCCATAGAAAGGACAGTACAGCCACAGTCTGATGCTGTTTCACTCTGAGATTCTTGACAAGAATTCTGTGTTGCTGGATAATGAATGTAGTCCTTTGACTTGGACCACACTACATGCACATATGGGAATTCATCAGTATTCCAGCCTTATTTCTTGAAAACTAGCATAATGTGAGGCCTCGTCAAAGGTGTTGTTATGGTTAAACAAAAAAATAAAACCCAAAACACCTGGTCACTGCCCAAACTTTCACCAGCAGGAAGGATCTACAAAGGAACAGATCCTCTGCAAGGACAGCCTTGACTTTCTTCATCTCCTAGGATCTATACTGGGGGCTACTGAGGTGTTTTGATTTCAGCACAACAGGGTTAGTTCTCATAGAGTGGGGAGAAACACTGAGGATATTACACTGGAAAATATTTTTTTTCTTGGATTTATTGTACAAAATTGAATTCCTAGGGCAATAATAAAACAGATGAAGTGTCTTCTTGCTGTTCTTGTAGAAAAGGTTTTTCAATGTGTCAGGAAATTAACTATAGCACTTAGAAAAAAATAAAGGGGATTAAAAATGAGATATTAAGCTGTAAAAATAGGATTTTCTACTTGAAAAACATATAGGTATTATATATATGTATTTGTTACTGTTCAGAGTTTAAGTAGGGACTTGGGATTTCATGTGAAGTGATTCTTGGATCTCGTATCTCTCCTTCTACATGTATGAGAGTTAAGTTTCTTCAGTGTCAAAACCTCTTAAGTTATTCAGCCATGTCTAATGTTTTAATCAAAATGTGCATGGCATCCTTTCTAACACTTCAATTTTATTTTCTATTAGAAGAAATTAATTTAAAATAATCTCTACAAAAAAGATAGCAAAATCTGCTAAACAATGTATTAAGCAAATCTCACATACCCAGAGTAATCTCCCCTTCTTCCAAACTTGCTCCTTCTTTCAAACTTGCTCTGAGTTATTTTTCAGTCCTTCATTTTCTTTTGAAGAAAGCCTAAATCTAGCTGTCTCTTGTAATTGAACGTAAATCATCTGAGTTTGGATATTCATCAAACCATCATCTGAACACAAAATGCACAGGTGGGGTAAACATGCTGTAGGCAGGGTGGAGAACAACAGAATTACAAAATTAGATAAAACCTGAAGAGAAACAAAAAGAAATCCAATTGTGTCACTACAGTATAAACAAACATATTTTCTTCAACAAGTGCTTACATGCAACTCTTTCGGTTTTGTAGCTGGAACTGAGGAATAGAATTTGCACCAAAAATCCTTCCTGCTCTGCTAAAAAGCAGAGAATGGCAGGACAATGAAACTAAATTGTGTATAGTCAATGTGCCAAATAAGAAACAGTTGAAGCAAACTGGGATGGCAGTTTTCATAAACCATTACCTGAATTATTTAAAATACTTCATGTAAACCAAATAATTATTTCAAACTAATCTACAAACAAAAACAAAGACCCTGAGACAGCTCAGCTGGTTAGAGTATTGTGCTGATCACATCAATGTCATGCATTTAATCCCTATATAGGCTTTTCACTTAGGAGTTGGACTCAATGATCCTTGTGGGTCCCCATATAGGCTTTTCACTTAGGAGTTGGACTCAATGATCCTTGTGGGTCCCCTCCAACTCAGGATTTTCTGGGATTCTCTGACCAGCTAAATACGTCAGTAAAAATATCTATCAGAAATAATTTAACGGGGAAAAATTCTTTTACATAGCAAAAGTCTTATTTAAATTCATCATGAATGCAAGGAGAGTTTCCTCCATAATGCAATCAGTGTCTGCAGCTGTTTGTGTTGGTCTCAGACACACATTGAGTGCACTTGAGCCAGGGAATGTCCACTCGACTCTTTATGTTTGCTATGATATTAATTCAACATAACCATTCCTGATAGCTTCAAATGCATCAAGGTCATGTGCTGTACTCATTATGTATGGAAAATCAGCCATATATTCTTCAGCTGAAGCAAATATAAATGTGCAGTAATTCTAATGAAGTTTTTAAGAATACTGTTGACTTGAGACTGTAAAGAACACAAACATCAGGACTGTACTTCTAAAAAAAAATAAGTATTTCCTCAAAGATTTTCCTTGACTAGAAATAGTGATTGTTAGTCAAACCTGACATTAAAACATTTTTCCTATAGCAAACAAATAAACCTGTCCACTTTCCCTACACTCTTGAAATACATTCTATTCTAACCAAGAGATTTTACACTGAATTTCTACTTGGAAAAGCATTTAGTTTAGCACACACATCTTAGATAGACTGTTCTAAAGTTAATCTGACTAATTATATTGAATAAAGCAACAAGCCCTAGTATGTCACCAGATATTATGTAGTTCAAAAGAAATTTTGTGAAACTTTTATGAGATGTCAGTGTAATTTTGAGGAAAATTTACAGTCAGTCACAGAACTTTAGGACCTATATCTAAGTTTTTGCTTTTGCAAGACTACTTTTTATTACCTTTTTTATGACAACAGGCTAAAACTAATTGAGAACCATAGTGTTTGGGCTTCCCTCAACAGTGACTTAGTGTGCACTGGTTATGCTCTAATATCTTATTATTAATGAATTGAAAGACTTGAATTCTGATTTGCTTGATTTCTGTTTTGTTGGGTTTGTTTTTTGGTTGTTGGTTTTTTTTTTTTCCTTCCCTTCCCTAATCAAATTATTAGCAGGTATTTTGCAGTCTGGAGAGAGCTGAAAGGTATATGAAATAAGCTAATAATTAAAAACTATATTCCTTTACTAGGACTAAACAGAGGGGCATACCTTGACTTACATTTTACTGACACTTCAGAAACCTGAAAAAAAAATCATATGAAGGGTTTACAACAACTGAGCACATTTGACCACACTAAACCAGCTACTTAAAATGGCTGCACTGGGTTCACCTAATTTTTTCTGTTTAAATCTCTAATTTTGAAAGGTAGAAGCACCTTTCTATGAGTGATGATAGCTGAAATCTCTCTGGGTGTTGACAAAGACTAATACACAGTTGTCCCTCTTGGGCGGTTCACTTTGAGATTCTTTTTCTTACGCTACCAGCCACACTCTGTTTTTGATGTATTTTGTATGGATTTTTTCCTGTATTAAAGAAAAAAGAAGAAAAAAGCCCTTTGATCTCTCACCATAGCACCCACTGATCTATTCAATTTAAGAAAGAAACCTTTATCACACATCTTCTTTGCCAAATGTGGCCTCTTTACTGCAGCTCAGATTAAAAAATAAGTGCAGTCTTTTGACTGCTTATAGCACCTTCCCATCAGATCCTGAGCCACACACACCATTTTCTTGTTTGTCTATTTGCACCTATGTGCTTACAAGGTTAAACAACTGTGTTTTGCTAAGACTTCCAGGCAGTAATGGTTTGAAATGGTCTGCTGCACTACCAAGCTGCCATCACCACTGTGATTGCCTGCTTTTCTTCATGCCCCTCAGAAATGCCTTCCTGAGGATGTCTTAGCCATGCGTCAACTTTAAACTTCTGATTCCTTTCTTCTAGTAACTTGTCTGAGATGGAAATTCTTGTCAAAACACAGACACTTCAGTGTACGTGAGGCGTCTGCTCCGCCTTTCAGTTAAAGGATGAGCTGGTCGGTGTTTAAAGAGCCAATTCCTAACCTTTTGTTTTCTTCTTACCCCTTGCTTTCCTTAAGACTCAACTTGCTTTCCTATCAAAAAATAAAATTTAAAAAAAAAATCAGAGAAAAGTAATTGTTAAGAAACACAGGATTGGCAGCTGTGAAGCTTCAGGGCTCTCCACAGAATCCAGCTGTGTGAGTAGCTGCATTGCAGATGTCAACTTTCTTATCTTCTACTGTGTATCTGATCTTCCAGACTGGAAGATCTGTGTCTAAGTGGGAGGAAATGGAGAAAGGCAATTCCTTTTTCATGCATATTTACTCCTTTAGCTTTAGAGAGTGTCAAATACGAATGCTTAATGCTATGCACATCTCTTATCCAGAAACTGGGAAAGCACAACATCTTGCAAGCCACTAAGGACATAACTGACTTTTGTTTATTAAACTGGACTTCTGTCAAATCCATGCCTATGACCTGAAGGATAAGATTTTAACATTGTCAATGCCTTCATAGTCCTTGATATATTTTTTTGTATATGCCATGCATTACAGATCAATGTGCCTGTGCTGATTTGTACCTAGAAACTGAAAGGACAATTTCTGAAAACTGTTGGTTTAAAACCAAAAGAACCACTGCAGCTGAAGCTACTCTACAACATTAACTCTTCTTTCAGGGGTGCTCAGTTATGTGCCTCCTTAGGTCAATACTAAAGCAATAATTAATACTCTCAAGCATAGAAAAACATAGACAAGCGATAGTGTGTCCATAAGAAAGCATAGACAGAAGTGACAACTATATTTGTGCTTTTGCACCATAATCATCTTAAGTATGTGTATTCAGCTTGTATTTTCCTCCATTTGTACTTGTTTGTACTAATCAATTCTGGGAGTGAATTCCATAAATATAACATTAACACAAATCCCAAGTCACAACTTACGTTGGTTTCTCCATTATGTCTACTTTATTATCACAAGTATAAATAACAACATCAATATTTTCCTGTTAGTAATAAAATGTGTACACAGGAATTGATCTTTATAGTGGTAATATTTCTCATACATGCACCAAGAAAAACACTAGTCCAACATGATCATGTTTTATTAAAGGGTTTGGAGCTTCCTGGTAGTCCCTGAAGTCCACTTTTCAAATGAACACTGCTAAAGCTGCATTGAGTTAAAACATGAACATCTTCTTTGTCTATAATTTTACATACATTAAATGATTTATATATTCAAATTACAATATGCTTCCTTAGGAAAAAATGTGAAAATGGTGAGTCAAATGAGAAAGGAGCACCATATTAAATGATGTGGCTAGCCTGAAGTAGTTAAGACTACAATTTTAAAAGACTATTAGCATCTGCAATGTTCAAAACGAGTAAGACATAATCTTTCAATGATAATCTTCAAAAAAATCCCACACCCCTTTAAAATGGCAAAGTGATGTCTGTTGACTACTACATGTTTACCTTACGAGAGAGCTGACATTAACAGAGATTAATGTCTGAAGAACATTTCTGTTGTTTTCTAACCCTGTACACAATCTAGAAGCTTTGTCATTAGCTTCAAAGAACACAAGATGAAGCCATTAAATGTTATTGCATTTTATTTGCAGCCTCACCTCCCTTTCCTCTTTTAATCATGGGATGCTCAAGCTATTCCTAGATACTGGATAATTAATTAAATGGCCACAGGATGTTTTAAAAGATTTATTAGAATGTCTATTCTAGAGAACATACCTTTTATTATCTATCAATACCTAAACATTTGAACCTATATTCATATGGAAATTGTAGTAGATTAATCAAACAAAGTTTCATTGAAACTTGTCTAAACCCATATGCCACAGAGGATGATTTTCACCTAAATGCTAGTGATACTCTGCCAAGCTCTTGACAGCCAGCTTACTGCCTCTCATGCACTTTAAGCACAAGTGCATTCATCTGATTGTGCAGTTCTATTGCCCATCACCCAAGCTAAGCTCACTGCCCTCAAGGGTTCTGACATATATGTACTTGTCCAGTCTGGAAGTCACTGACCTGTGTTTAGCTCCCAATCCTGTAGCTGGTGAAGGAGAGTTTGTCTGATAAAAGCATGTTACTGTATGCAGAGTCCTTATTTCACATGCAATTAGACTGCTTTACTTGTGTTGATTTAGAACTTCTTTCTGCTTAAAATATGATTTTCTGAGTTCTGCTAGCAGTCGACTCATTTCTTTACCTTCTGCAGAAGATAAAGCAACATTGTCCTACTTGCTACTTTTGTCATTCAATAGTGTTCACTTTAAAAAAAAATAATAAATTTCTTCATTTCCAGTCTCCAGTGGTCAGACAGCTACTAGAAATTTTCAGTAGGACTTTCCTGACAGGTTTGCATTAGAATAATATTAAGGTGCACATAAATCATCCATTCAGCTCTAAATGATTTTGTTCAGAGCTGATTAGCCAAGAGTAGAGGTTATATGTTACAGGAAGCAATGCTCAGACTGGGCTGAGTTAGTAAAGACTGTTAGGTAAAATTCACTAGAGAAGGGATACTTTCCTGATATAAATATCGAGATAATTTATATTTTTATATAAGCATTTAATGAACAAGAATATAATGCCTACTAAAAATATAATATAACCAAGTTGCACTGTAGAAAATTCCTCCTAATCACCTGCGTCTATTCACATTTCTGTTGTTAGTCAGGACTAATCTCTGGAATAGATGTATTTAATTTTTATTGGCTATGTGGTTGTCTCACTACTAATATAAGATAGCTAATAGTAGTAATGATTGACAAGCTATTTTAGTCTGGCACATAACTACTTAGATTAAGAATTTATAAAATTTCTGAGTCAAAATTTCCAGGACTTTTTCTATATAAAAAGGTTTAATATGCTAAGACTTTTTTTTAAATTGTAATATTAACTGGAGGTATCAATTGTTTGTTCCACATTTTTTGTGCTCAGCCACAGAAATCTGCTGTTGTATTCTTCTATGATTCAGTTATTTTGCTGCATTCAGCCAGAACTGGGATTTTTTACTTCAGAAACCTTGATATTTTGTAGGTACTAAGTGCTTTTACTTTGTGCATTTGGTAGATTTTAGCCTTTGAGATACTTTTAGCTTTGCATATTATAATCAAATATCCAGGGAATGGGGAAGACTGTGGTGACAGCTATAATTATTAGACTGACCTCCTGTAGACTTCATTATTAGACAATTTTTGAAAACTAGAGAAAAAGTAATGAGTAAGCTGTTCACACAGTAAAACGCTGCATCAGCAACCATCAGCTAAAATGTAGAAAGATAAAAGTTTTCTTTTGTAACCATTGGCCACTTCTCAAGCAAATTACTCCACCTCCAGTATGCTGTTGCCCAAAACATATTTTCTTCATCCAAGTTAAGGAAAAACATAGCATATATCAGAGTTGAACACTATATGGAAAAACTACAGCCTATTCTAAACATCAAACTTGATTCTAAGCTTGAATCTATGACAATTTTTCACAGATGCTCCAGTGAGATGTTTTTTAGCAGCTGCTGCTGAAATTAAAAGAATTCTTGTGATGGTTTTAGGCTGAATTCTTTGGAGAAACTTTCATATGGCATAGTAGAGGTGGGAGCGACACTCTCATTTTATCTTGACAGATCTCTAGCTTGGCAGTCCTCAAGAAAGCGCATCATTGAAATTGTAGGTGTTTCCTGAAGCACTCACTTGACATTTAGGCAAAGTCTCCTGGTAAATATCCAGGCTTCATCTATAATGTATGGACCAACTAAGAAAGAGATATACAAGACCAGAAGAAAACTATGACAAACACAAATGTTAAAAGGAAACTAAGGAGGTGTTTTAAACTATTTTTTCCCCCTTGGAACTTGAAACATGACTCTGCACTTCATCTGCACTCAGCTGGAATATGATTAACACTTCAGCAGACAAGAGTGCACAATTTACAGATCCTCTTCACTTCACATCCTAATTGCTGCCTGGTTGAGTCAGAGAGCTGGGGAGTTTTAACCAGTTCTCTAACAGCATTCACATTATCTCTTACATTTTCTGCTACATCCACAGTAGCTTGAAAGCAGTGGTGAATTTGCCTGGTTTTGGTTGAGGTGGCATTTGTTATCCCCTAAAGAGGCAATACTCTTTCTTGAAGCTCAGGCTAATTTGAAGTTGTGATCTATGGGACCTTTCTTAACATTTTTTAAGAATTACTATTCTGCATAGCAGTCTGATGAATTAATTTGAAGAGCTCTGTCCCTTGGGCACATACAGAAGACACTATCCAACATTTCTTTAGAAAATTTGCTTCAATATTTTTCAGTATAAAGCAGTGAACAACGTACAAATCTTATTACTATTTTCGTGATTCATTTGAAGTAGAATGCCTCTTAGCAGTGTAGGTAGTTAAATTGTGCATATCCATCTTTTTATATATCAAAAACCCTGCACACAATTACTCTCTCAATCCTATTACAATTGCTAATATGGTTTCATCAGTGGATAGCTTTGGATGGCTATTTTGGCATAAAAATTGAAATTTTACAACTTTACCTTACACTGATATGAATGGGTATATGTACAGAATATAACACATAAGCAAAATACAATTAAAAATATGATTTATGACCTTTGTGAAATATTCATCTCCATCTGCACCTCCCAAATGTCTCAAAACAGACACTTTATATGAGTGTCTCCAACAGCACACACCCTGTAACAGAATGTGCTAACTAAAACCATTTCCCAGTATAGCCTGTGGTTTCAGTTTGCCCTTTGCTGTCTCCGAAGTTATTCTCAGCTTGATCTCAGACCAAAGGTGACTTTCTCACAGGTAGCTTGGAAGAGAGTTCTGCATCTTATTTGCAGTGTAATTGCATGGGGAGAAAAATCCATCCACCCCTGTCTGAAGCTTTATGGTTTTGTTCAAATTAATCTTTTAAAAGGTTTAAATTTCAAGATTTTGTAATTTAAAGCCTCAAAGGGGAAAACAATTGTCTTAGCCATGGACACAAGAATCTTCTAACAACTGGGGATGGCTTGAGCCAGTAGCTACATGGGACCTGCCTTTCTGTCTTCCTGGGCTTCCTAATGTTCCATCCTTCAGGAAACACAGGCAGACTATGCTCATTAGGCATCTGTGGAGTAGAGCAGAAGGACAAAGTGTTCATACCCTTGAGTCTGGTTCCTCTGACTGAAAACTAGACTCTTCATTTACATTGCTCATTAGATGTCCAGAAAATCAGTGGTGCTATAAATACCTACAAGTAGGCCTTGGTTTTTCATTTCTAAAATTGGCCAAACACTAAACAGGGTCCTTTTTTTTTAATTTTTTTTTTTTTTTTTTTTTGGCCTTTGGAAGAGTACTGCATTGTGTCCTGGGTTACAAGTTTGGAATCATGGAATAGGTTGGAGAAGAGTTTTAAGATCATCAAGTCCAACCACTAAGTAATTGGCCCATTGATTCAGTCTGTCCGGGTCCCTCTGTGAAGTCTTCCTGCCCTCCTGCAACATCAAGACTCCTACTCATCACCTGCAAACTGACTGAAGGGGCACTCAATCCCCTCATCCAGATCATCAATAAAGATATTAAACAGGACTGGCCTCAGGAAACACTATCTGTTTGACTGAATTAAACTAATATCAATGTAGCTGCTGTCTATTCTGAACTTGGACCCTTTAATGTTTTTATACACCATGAGACAGAAAATCTTGCTGATTTGTAGACAGTTCAATAAATTAGTTCTGCAGAAGACTTGATTGCTGAAGGAGAGTACAGTGCAGCTGCTCAGTGTAAAGATGCATAAAAATATTTATAGCTTTCTAGATTGTATTACTCTTCCTATGGTAAGGAGAAAGTTTCTTAATATCTGATAGATACAAAGAAAATAAGAGTGATTTAATTTACTCTACAAGCAATTCCCTAGAAACTTTGCTTTGATATACTACTGATGAAAACAATACTGACACAAGTTAGTAACAGCTGCAAAAAAAGGTGGTGAGAAAGAATAGATGAAGCTGGTAGAGTTGCCATTTATGTATTTTAAGCAGTTATGTTTTAGATCTACCCTGGAAGTTTGAAACTGGTAAGAGACTCAGTTGCATAAAATTATCAGAACTTGTAAACTTCTTTATCATCTATGGAAGTGAAGAATTACACACATTTTTATAGAGGCTATTTTAGTATTGTATACAGTCACCATTTAAGCTTCCCACAAAAAAATCCAAAACAACCTACTTGGAAATTAGTGTCTTGAAACTAAAGAATTTGATTTTTAAAGAAAAAGTCAAACTGAGAAGATTTTGTGCCAGGATTGCTTCAAAGCAGGGAGGGTAAAATCTCCCATAAAGAGACTCATATGCTCTATCTCCTGTAAAACACCTGCTGAGCATATACAGGAGGGCTTCTCTGCCAGGGACCAGGACTGCACCGGGGGGAAGCAGAAGAGCTGGACACTGGGGGCACCTTGGCACAGGCTGGGCTTTCAATCACCAGAGCATGCAGCATTCAATTTGGGTGCCAAAAGGGAATAGTCTCAGTCCAGTCAGGAGCAGAACAGAGGACAAAGATACACAGTGGACACCAAGTCCATGCAGGAAGGAGATTAAGCAAAAGCCAAGCACACCTTCACCATGCCTTAGAAAAGGAAGCGTCAACTGTCCTGAGCTTAAATGGTTCCTCGGGCCTGTGGGCAGTGACTGGGGATCCCAGGTGAGACTGTTCAGGGCTGTTAGCGCATCTTCATGCCTGCCAGCACTGAGAGAGGAAGATTGGTCCTTCTCCCTGCATGTTTGATCTGAGTTTTCATCCCACCTCTGGGAAATACAGTGAGAAATTGCCAAAATTATTTTTCAGAATCTGCAGCAAAACAATTTTGGCCAGAAACTTTTACCTCAAAACTAACTAGATTAATTTTTTCTAATTGCCTACCTGAATATTTAGCTGTCAGTCACCTTGTAACACAACTGATGGCATCCAAGTGACAGTCACCATTGATGGGTTAGATCTTGAGGAGGTAAAAGCTTCATATCTCTCATTATACCATCTCTGCATATGGCTGCACTTGGTTCTCAATCCGGATCTACAGGCACATCACTCATCTTTAATAGACTTACACTTGCAACACTCATTTAAAACAAAGAAGTGCTAGTGATACCTGGGAAAATTCAGGTTGGTTTGTTATCCATATAAGGTTCTACAGAATGTCAGTGACAGGTAAGGGACATAAACATGGCAGGGAAGGGACATGACCATGTTACTTCCCAAGCAGTAGATCAAGATCCTCAGAAATAAGCCATCTACTTATTACATTGGGATTTTTTATTATTTATTGTTGTGAGATAAAGCCAGTCTAAGTCTGAGTCATCACACTTCACTTGCTGTTTGATTGAAGCTACAGCATTTTAGGTTTGACTGAACATTTTCTGGGATACTTATGATGGATTTTTTAACTTTCTGGCTTGGGAGATTCATAGGCAAGTTCAAAAATATAAAGCAAAGAATTTATGTGGCTGAAGTTCAGATGTGAATACTTTCCATGCCCTTCACTGAAAGGTCATCTTGAATACTGCCCTAAATTCCCAAGTTAGCCTTGCAAAGAAGGAGGATTTCCGAAACATATGAAAGTACACCAAGAGAAAACAAAATTATCCCTTTCTCACAATTTTTGAGAAGATTGTTAACATTTCACTGCCTGGACTTTCTTATCTAAACTGCAAGAAAAATGCAGCTTGCCTGTAGTATCTTTCCCATAACCACTGAAGCACAGTGAACAGAAGAGATTGACATTTTTAGTATTTCATATACTAAAGAAAATAAAAGGAAACTGTAAATTTCTAGTACTTACTTTTTACTAGCAAATTCTTGTCAAAAATAGATATTTAATTTAATATACCTTAATAATTTAATATATCCATACAGCAAACTGTGAGGAAGACCCTGTTTGAGGGTCAGCCCTCATTCAGTTGCTTGTACTTGATGGTAGTGCTAGTGGTGCGTACACATCACAATAACTCCATGCTGTTATTCATACAGTCCAGTTTCAAAGAAAAAGTACTCCTTGCCTTCCAGTACAAATCAAATTTACCAAGGTTGGCTTTGGAGATACAGCAGTGTGTAAGCAACTGCCATACATGTCAGCTAAAATATTGCTGTGCTGAAGGGCATTAGTTTTGCAAGAGCTTTGCAGCCTGTTTGGCTGGCACAGTGTTTGTTTCACTGATCTAAGTTATAGTGAGCCAACACAGAGATGTGTTTTGTGGTTGACATTCGTTCTCTGGGTTTGGGGTGGAAAGGGGAAACATGAGATTTCTCTTTCACCTTCTATGATCACATGTCTGTCCTTCTCTAATAATTTGTTTTATATATTAGCCAATTTCAGTCAAATCTTTCAAAGGGGGTGAGGTCTCAGCAGGATACTGTTCCCAATCCAACAAGAGACAGGAAAGAAAGAAAAAAAAAAAAGCCATTTTTCATTCAGATATCAGCCAGCTGATTAAGAGCCTCATGCCTACCCACTGTGAATAATTCTAACCCAATCTCAGTACAGCTCAGGGAAAGATAAATAAGGAACAGGAGAGGAAGCAGAGGATCTTGGGAGGAAGTTTAGAAAAGGTGACAACAGGCATCAGAAGGTGACCTGAGATATTTATTTCCTTTAAATGGGAGCAAAGTGATAAGTCACAAGTCTGTTGAAAATGCAGCTCCCTGCTCACAAAACAGCTTTTCATTGAAACGACTTACAAAATATTCTCATCACAACTAAGAATTAAATTTCAATTAGCTATTGAAAAAATGTCCTTTCCTCCAATGTAGGCACATGAAGATAATTTTTATTGAGACTGATTATCTCACAGTGAAAATTCAAGGGAATTTAATACTGATATTTATTTGTGCAGCTGCAATAATGTATGTGGGGTTTGTATGTTCATGATAGCGTTTCTTTCTATTGGTATCTCCTGTAAAGATGGATGGTAAAAGCCAGAATGACTAATCTTCCCTCTCTTACTCATTGCAAATGAGAACTGCAGTCAGTTATCTGCTGTAACCTTGTTGTGACAAGGATTGTCACTCAGAGATACACAGATCCTTCTGGATACAGTGCTTCAAATAGAGTGTACTGAAATAAATGAGAAGAGTCTCAAAGGCTTTGATACATGTCAGTTTTATCAGTGCTCTAACATTAGGGCTAAAGATATTTTCTACAATTCCCTTGCTTTTGATAATATTAAAAATATGGAAACAGAACAAACAGCCAATTTTATAAAAGTATGCTTTTAATACCACTAATGCAAATGTTTCTCCAAATGATGGGAGAAATTAAACATAGAGTGGAAAGACTAAAAGAATTTGTTATTTCCCAAGTATTATTGTAATATTTAGCTGGTAGGAGACTAAATTCAGAAATTTCTCAGGCAAGTTAAAAACTTGAAAAATAGTAAATACCCCTTGTTTTATTTAAATTGCTAATATTTGGAATTAATTGCCCCATGATGTCTGACTGGAAGACCATGTAGCTGCATAATTTCTGTACAGAAAATAAAAATTAAGTATACTCATATCTACAGAAATAGCAATTTTTTTCTTTTTGTTAATTGTCCTGTATGCTTAAGTCTATCCTTTTGCTTACAAAAAGTATTCTGTACACTTTACACAATATTTACTATTTATATTCTTTACTCAATATAATCATTAAATATTTTTTCCTCTGGATTAACCCATTTTTAAATAGCATCTTAAAATGACAAGTGAAGAAACAAAATGAAACTCTTAAGGGTAATCAGCTTCCCCTTGTCAGGTTCAGTATCAGATATACATTTAAAATATCTTTTTAGGTAAATAAAGACTTTTGGGTGTTCTTTATAGTCTGCTCGTAGCTCAACTATTCAGTCTTATGTATGTGCCATAAAGAGCCTGTGTCACTTATGTCGCTGCATTCCATTCCCTTGCTTTCTCTAGGACTGTGTAGACATATACTGTATAGAAGCCTAGTGACGGGTAAGAAGAAATACAATTTTCAGGCATAGTTCTTTATTGCCTTTTACCTTTTGTCGAGGTAGGAAGAAAAGTGAATCAAAAGAAGTTTAAAAACCACCTGGCTTAATAGTAAACTAATTTTGCCAAGATTCTTTATGTCCTGGATACACTACTGCAGGTCCAGTACTGAGGTATGCTGTTTAATTTAAAGTTTCATATCATGATGTTCAAAATGTCATGATTCTATTTTTTGTTCTATTTTTCATGTAATTTTCAGTTGGTTTTCCTTTTCTTTAATTTTTTTTAAATTTTTTTTAAGATGAATGAGACGAGTGATCTGGATATTTTTTTTTCCTCTGTATAAGGTCCACTTATGCAGGGCATGGTACCTGTAAAGTACAATAAGTTGTAGCTCACTTAAGGTCACTGAAATTCAGGAGACAATGAACCACAAAATCCTCTGGCAATGATCAAGCATTCTCAATGTTGTAATGTCTTCTTCATTTACAGATCTTTGCGTGGAAGTAACCGTGTGTCGCTCACCTATGCCTTTGGTGCACGTAGTGAAGGCACTTTGGGGACTCAATTCCTATGCCTGATATGCCCCAGACAGGACTGAAAGCTTTGAAGATTTGTCTTCTGTCTGGGACTCTTTAAAACCTTCTCATTCATGTTCCATGTTCTTTGAAGCTCCTCCACAGTTTGTCAGGATAGATTTATTCCTTGAAGAACAGCAGTAAAACATTTCCAGTAAAATACAGGCAAAAACCATTTTCATATAGTCATCAGGCATCATTATCCCTCTTTTGCATATTGTAAAATTATGGCATAGATATTAATGACTTGCTTAAGACCATAAAAAATTCTGAGGCTGACTTAAAATAGTCTGACTCTTCTCATTTCCAGGCATCTGCTCTTTGCAGTGAGCAGTTATCTACATAAATTCAAGTCTGGGATTTTTTTTAACCACTAACCTGAGCATTTGCATGAGTATGATACAATGTTAAATTCCATATATTATATAAAGACACTAATTACAGTGAAGTTTATTGTTGTGCATGGAAGAACTTATTACTTCAGATTCAGCCAGGCATTGCACATGAATTGTGTAATAGATTCATTTCCAATAGATGAATGTTATTTAGTGGAGCTTTTTTACATTAAATGTAGCTTTGGGAAGTCTGATGAACAATTACAGAAGATTCCATGGGAATTTCAGAACAGAGAGTAGAAGAAACAGATGCTGTATGTAGCTTCAAAAAAGATATTTGAATCAAATATGATTCTCATTATGCAACAATGATGAGGCTCATCACAGAAAAAAATAAAAGCAACAGAAAAGATTTGTTCTGACTGGGTAACAGGCGATATATATAAGTACCAAATATGTACAGTATGGTACAGAAAAGTGCTGGATATGCTCTCAGATATTTGACCCACAGATTCTATAAAGCTCTTCAACATCTTTGTAAATGACTTGGATGCAGAACTGGAAGGGATACTGAGCAAGTTTGCAGATGACACAAAACTGGGAGGAGCTGTTGACTCTGTGGACGGCAGGGAGGCTCTGCAGAGAGACCTTGACAAGTTAGAGGGCTGGGCAATCACCAACCATATGAAGTTCAACAAGAGACAGTCCTGGATTCTGCACCTGGGATGGGGCAAACCTGAATGTACATACAGACTGTAGAATGAGATGCCATGGAAAGGGACCTGGGGTCCTGGTCAGTGGCAAGTTGAATATGAGTCAGCAGTGCCCAGGCAGCCAGGAGGGCCAACCTTGTCCTGGGGGGCATCAGGCAAAGCATCACCAGCTGGTCAAGTGAGGGGATTGTCCTGCTCTGCTCTGAACTGGGGTGGCCTCACCTTGAATATTGCGTGCAGTTTTGGGCGCCACAATATGGGAAAGATATTAAACTGTTAGAGAGTGTCCAAAGGAGGACAAGAAAGATGGTGAAAGGCCTTGAGGGGAAGCCATATGAGGAGCAGCTGAGGTCACTTGGTGTGTTCAGCCTGAAGAAGAGGAGACCTTATTGCAGCTACAACTTCCTTGTGAGAGGAAGAGGAGAGGCGGGCATTGATCCCTTCTGTCTGGTGACCAGGGACAGGACCCAAGGGAATGGCCTGAAGTTGTATCAGGGGAGATTTAGGTTGCGTATTAGAAAAAGGTTCTTCACGCAGAGGGTGATTTGGTGTTTGAACAGACTCCCCGGGGCAGTGGTCACAGCATCAAGCCTGACAGAGCTCAAGAAGTGTTTGAGTGATGCTCTCAGGCACATGGGGTCACTCTTGGGGATGGCACTCTGCAGGACTAGGGTTGGACTTGATGATCCTTGTGTGTCCTTTCAACTCAACATAGTCTGTGGTTCTGTACTTCTGTAAAGTGCTTTATTCCAAGGAAACTGGAAACTGACATGTCTTAGCTAACAGCATAGCTAAATATAATATTATGCCTACTTTCTTTTTCTTTATTAATAATTTAAACCTCTATATCTTAATAATTTAAACCTCTATATTCAAGAAAAATAAAGCATTTTATGTATATGCAGTCATTTCTTCTTCATTTCATTCCTTAGGGCAGAAAGCAGCTGTCTTCTGTAAGTCACACTCAATCTTTAGTTTCTATATCAGCATGCAAAAAATTCTATCAGAAGACCAGAAAGATCAAATTCTGAGTTATGGGACTTTATAGACCAGTGTAACAGTTTGCTTTTACTATTGTCGTATGTTTCAACTTCAAGTGATCTCACATGAATCTCAAAGTCTAAGCAATGACCTTCAGTTTCAGTGTGGAACAATGGACTACTTGCTTCTGTTAGGGTGCTGCCTTAAAATGTGACACTTCTTCTGATAGAAAAGTACACAGGCTGCTAATGAGGACACAAAGTCTTGCTCTAGACTAGTGCCAGTCTAATAGGCAAGTAAGAGCACTAAAACTTTGACTTTCCCATTTAAAACATTTGCTTCTTACAAACACAATCAAATAAGAATCTGGTGATAAACTGTTAGTTGTTCAGTCATTATCAAAATAGATGAGGCTCAAGAAAGGTCTTTTACCTTCTTTTTTGAGATATTTTTTAAACAGAACACTATATATATATTAGTGAAAGTGTTTTTCATTTTGTTTGGTTAAAACAAATAAGAAACATTCAGACTATAAACACACTTCCAAGTTCATAAATTTTATTTGGTGCACTGGCAATAGTTTAAAATAAGTCTTATTTTTATGAGTATGACTTGCTGCTGTGTGGAAAACTAAATTGTTACTGGAACTGAACACCACATGAATCTTTAAATATAATTTTAAACATACTGTATTGAGGTAAATAAATTTTGAAATTACCAGGCAAGATTAGCCATAAAATCTTGTTAGGATAATATTTTATACCCTTACAGAAAGCAACACAGTCAAATGCAGTTATCAGGGACTTCATGGAACTCTAGTGTCTGTAACCATTTGCATTCTGAGTAATAGGTGGAAGATGTGTGAAAATAATCTTAGGTGTGATATTTACATTAAGACAGTGAGGTGGTCTCCAAGAACCATATGACTGCAATGCTTCCTGAGTTACACATTGCCCTGGGACACAGACACCAGCACAGACCTCTTGACAGAAAACAGCTAAGCAATGCAGTAAACTGAGAATTCAGAAATATACATCATTATACAGTTCAATGTTTTGTTTCACTGTGGCAGCCACTGAATGATACCTTTAATGCTGCAATGGTATTTTTCCATGAGGAAAAATGGGCAAATGCAAAATCCTTGCTAAGATTAGAAACTAATATATGTCATAGAATCATAGAATGGTTTGGGCCAGAAGGGACCATAAAGATCATATAGTTCCAGTCTCTCTGCCATGGACAGGGAATCTTTGATTAGATCAGGTTGCTCAAAGCCCCATCCAGCCTAGCCTTGAACACTTCTTGGGGTGGGACATCCATAACTTCTGTGGGCAACCTGTTCCAGTGCCTCACCACCCTCACAGTAAAGAATTTAAGTCTTCCTAATATCTAATCCAGATTTACCTTCTTTCAGCCTATAGCTATTCCCCCCTGTCCTAACACTGCTTGTCCTTGCAAAAAGTCCCTCTCCAGCCTTCCTGTAGGCCCCTTTTGTGTGTTGGAATGCTGTTACAATTTCTACCTGGACCCTTCTCCTTTCAGGGCTAAACAGCCCATCTCTCTCAGCCCATCTTCACAGGAGAGGTACTACAACCCTCTGACCTTCTTCAAGGCTCTCCTCTGGACTTACTCCAACAGGTCCATGTCTTTCCGGTGTTGGGGATTCCCAACTTGGATGCAGTACTCCAGGTGGGGTCCCACAAGAGCAGAGTAGAGGGGCAGAATCACCTTCCTCAACCTGCTGGCTGCACTTCTTTGAATGCAGCCTAGGAGGTGGTTGGTTTTCAGGGCTGCAAGTGCACATTGCCAAGACATATTGAGCTTCTTGTCCACCAACACACACAAACCTTTCTCCACAGCGTTGCTCTCAGTCCATTCTCTGCCCAGCCTGTACTTGTGCTTGGGATTTCCCTGACCCTTGCATTGGCCTTGTTGAACTACACGAGGTTCATGAAGGTCCACTTCTCAAGCCTGTTGAGGTCCCTCTGGATGCCTTCAAATTCTGGATAACAGTGGTTTATGCCTCTTACGACTTTCCTTGTGCTCTTCTGAGGAAGTTCAACTGTTGCCAAAATACCTGTAGGCATTGAGAGCTGAAGTGTCAGCTGCATCTATCACAATATTACTTGCAGGTAGCTGCTATTTGCAGGTTTTTGGCATTCTTGTTTGAAGCACATAATTCTCACATAGACTTAATGGCTTATGTATTCTCCTTAAAATAGAGAGGGAGACAGGAATTTAAAATACAATTGTATTGTTTAATTCTATATTATCTCTCTAAAATCCCACCAATCTATGACTTTTAAATTAAGCTCTGGATTCTCTCTGCAAAATTAGCTGTAAGTAAAATTTCTTCTAAAACATTACTTCAAATACCAAATGCTTCTGTGGTATTTGTATATCAGAAAGAATTATATAAACTATTATATTCTGTAATGTAAAGTTACTAAAACATTTTATTGAGCATCTGAGTTTAATCTTTGTATGCTGTTTACTTTATTACCATTTTAATTTTACTACTTTCAAGATCATTAAGTAATAACAATTGCAAATTAGATAAGGTAAGGCTGTTATGACTCATTGACTCAAACGACAGAGAAGTTGGTTCTTTAGCTGGCTCTAAATTTCAAGAAATGTGAAGAATGAGCTCAGAAATGTAAACATAAGGAGAGATCTTGAGAGGTCCTTGCAAAACATCTTGGAAATATAAAAGTTAAACAAAGACTTTTGGGATTTGTAGACAGCATGAACTCACAGATGGCTTTATAACAGTGGTCTTTTGACATCCCACACCTGTCTCGCGTGATGTGACCAAAAGGGATTCTCCTAAAAAATACAGTGGGAGGAAAAGTAAGAAAATTGTAATGCAAAAATTATTTCTGGCTTCACTTTGGAGTTTTGCATGGTAGTCAAAGCTGTAACATGGTAGAACAAAAAAGGGTCCTTGGGCAGCACAGAACAGGGGCAAATACACTCAAGATCCCAGCGCTAATGCTGGCAATGCTATCCTAGAGGAGAGGCCTTAAATCATGTGCAAATAAACCAAAATGAGTGAGGATTTGACTATGAGAGAGAAAAGAAGTTGCTTCAGTAGCAGAGAATCAGTCAGTAGAAACAAATATTGCCCTTGTAGATACTACCCTTTCCCAGTGACACAAAGAGCTGACACGACTGTACTCATGGGGAAGTAAACATCTTCAGAAGCATTTTCAGAACATCCCTCCCTGCATGTGCACATGGTGCCACACCTTTGCAGGTAAGACACTGCCCTTACATTTTTTTGTGACCCTTCGAGTTTCCTTTCCCATGTTGTTAAACAAGCAGCAGTTGGGGTAACACAAGGAGTACTGTTTAAATGGAAGAGAAATTCCCAGCCAGCTGCAGCCCAAAAAAATTAATCAAACAGTCCCCTCTCTTGCAATTGTTTCCATTAGATCATTTTATTTATTTTATCCCCACAGAATAGCAAAAATAAACACCTTTATCATTATCCTAATATAATCCCATTGCAAATGCCATGGAAAACTGATACAGTAAAAAGACTATTCCCTTGACAATAATTACATAAATATTACCAGAAAATATTGCCTCCTCATTTTGCAATGATGATAAGTAACAATGCCTTTCCTGAGGAGACCATGATGACAACAGAAGAGTACAATAACTAACTTCAGATATCTAAAGGACAACTGTATGGAAAAAAAGACTAATTAAGCTATTCTTTATCTCCATAGAGGCTAGGATAAGAAATAATGGGTTTAAACTGTGGCAAGAGACACTTAGATTAGATATTTAGGAAAAATTCCACAGGCAAATGTAGAATAACATGAGAACAGAATGCCTGAGGATGTCATAGAGTTGCTGTCACTTGGGGGTTTTAAGAGTAAGAGACAAACATCTGTCAGGAATGACACAGGATATAGCTGCTCCTCCTTTGGGGCATGGGAGAAGGACTAGAGGGCTTTCTGAAAGTCCAGTCAAGATGCAATATTTAGCAACACCTAAATGAAGGGAAAAAAATATTATGGTTTTAAAATCTCTTTCAAGGTATTTAAACAGAGATTGGATGAAACCTTTTTTTTTCTTTTTTTCCTAATTTTAGTTAGGACTTTAAATGAAGTACAAAATGTAAAACAAAATAAATAAGCAAATATAATGTCTCGTGTCATCTACAGCCAAGTTTCATCACATTAAACTCAGTACGTCTTTTGCTGGAACGTGATTTTAAAATGGGCTTCCTACATCTGAAGGAATAAAATGGAACATTATAATGTTAAATGCATGTGCTATACTAAATGAATTCCTATCTTTAAAAGCATTTTGCAGTCATAAGGGACAAAATGTGTAATTTACTTTGCTTTATGCTTACAGAAGATAGTAGGGAAGATTGATAATTCAAAACCTTTTATAAGTATTTCACCTGTAGACTGCTCCCCTGATAGTTATTGCAGGTGGTTCACTGACTCATTTGAAAATACTTCTCCACCTTGTTTGGATGTTTGGATGAAACTGTTTCATTAACTCCTGAATTGTTAGTGATGCATTGGTCCAAGCACTCCTAGGTAATGGTTGCAGCTACTCTTTCAGCAAGCTGGATATTTACAAAAATTGGTTGCATAAATGCAAGTTTTTCTCTTGGATTTTTTTTTCCATTCTCTAACTGCAATATTAAAAAAAAAAGTACAGGCTCTTGTTATTACATTAGATCTGGAATACAATCAAAGTGATGAATTTATGTCATCCTGACATTGGTAGGGCAACCCTATAATTGGTCATAGCAGGAGGTTTATCTGAATGGAATATCCAATATATATATATATACGCACACACATATACACACATATAAAACTCTGTATTTATCCTTGGTATAGTCACAACAGCTTTTATCTGTGGCTGTGATTGGCTAAATTCATTTATTTTGAAAATAAAATTTGCATAATTTTGATTCGGAATGCATTTTTGAATGAACTTTTTAAGATAATTTTCTGTATTGTATACTTGATGTCAAGACACGCTGTCAAAACACTGTCCCTTGGGTTTCTGTGGGAAGTGTGGGCAGCAGCAGCAATGTATTTTTCACATTCGTAGAGATTACGCACAACACCATCTTGGCCAAGAACAGAATCCCAGGCCCTGTCTGGGGATCTTGCTGCTACCTGAGTCTTACTGGTGCAGGTGGACAATAACTACAATGTGTCAGGCAGGATTTCAGCTCCTGATCGTTCCTGCCTTTTTTTGTGAAGGCCTGAATTGTACTTCCTGTGAGTTGGCAGGACTTTTACATGTGCAGATAGGCTTTGATTCAAAATCCATTCAGCAATTACTGTCTCCCTAAAGGAAAAATATTGACATTTTTTCCATTGGGCACCTGGGAATACACCATAAAGAATTAATTGGGCAGTTGGCTCTTTAAAAAAAAACAAAACAACAAAAAGCCCAAAAAACCCCTTAATACTTAAAGACTCTCTTTGGCCTGTCTTGTGTTTTATGAAAATGTTAATAAAATTAGTATTTTCCCATCTGTGTTCTGGGAGAACTTTCATATGGCATGATTGAGACTGTCTTCGGAACATGGACAGGCTGCAGAACCTCTGGACAAGATGCATGAACTGCTACAGACCTTAGCGCTCTGTCTCGTCTTAGGTACAAGCATGAAGAAGAAAAGAATATTCTTTTCAATTCAAAGACTCCATTTTTTTTTTCTTAACAAGCATCTGAAAAGACCTTCATAGGCAATGCCAGACATGATATCTTAATTGCATCAGTATTAAAACAACTCGGAGGATCTCTGACCACAATGATGCAGTCCTTCTATTGCCAAGAAAATGATACTGAAGATTATTCAATTACACTAACTTTATCTGAGACTTAGGTTCTGTTTTCCTCTATGAAAAGCAGTGGGGGGAGGGGGATAAAAGTAAAGTCAAGAAGAGCAAGAAAGAACAAAGAGTAATGAGAAAAAAAAGGCAAAGAGAAAGAAAAGAGGCAAGGAAAGAAGAAAGACAAGGAAATTAGAGGATAAATGGAAATGGGGAGAAAGGAAGGGAAGAAGAGTGAGAGGGAAGGGAGATAGGAAGGGAGGAATAGAGGGGAGGGTGAAAGGAAGAGAAAATAAGTTTAGGAAAGAAAAGAGAAAGACAAAAAGGTGAATAACAGGGAGACAGAAATGGAGGAAGGGATGAAAGAGTAAAAAGAGTAGGAGTGAAAGAAAGACGGACAAAGAAAGAGAAATGGAAGGATCTTATTTTCAAACTTTCCTCTTTCAGAAATAGAAAAGGTTTTCTGTGTAAGTCAGGATACTCTGAGCTAAAATATAAGCTGACAGTTGTATGCATTTAGAGGACCTGCAAAACTTCTACACAAGAACAGGGACAAGCATCATAGTGTCTTTGAAAACTACACCTGAGAATATCAAATATTTGTCTGATAAATAAAATTATTGGCAATCACTTCAGGAGAGTTCTGCTCAGTGATAAAAGTTACGTAAATGCTTTAAATATGGAGTAATTATTATATTTTGGGAAGACACGAGAATGATCACAATCAAGGGGCTTCCACAGAATAAAAGAATTCTGAAAATAAGACCATGAAAAAACCAAACATTTCATATTTAGGTTTTTTAGATTTGTTTTGAGGTAGGAGTTAATCTATGCTATTTGGCACTTCCTTTGCATCAACTTTGTCAAAATTATTATTTCTACCAGTCATCTCCTCTACATCCCTGGAGTCTCTCTCAAACATGTCACTTCTGTATCACAGCAGACTGATGTACTATGAAGACACCTCAATTTTTCTATTTTGCTAAAAGCCTTTCTCAGCAAATATTTGTTCTGCATTGTGTATATAGTGTGCTTTGTCAGATTTTAATACTCAGGTCAATTCTAATATATTCACAATTTTCAGAAATCCTTTAGGATCCTGCTAAACCACTCAAAATGTATGAAATTCTATAGCTATATACACAAAAAAAGCACAGATGCTAAAAAAATTTCAGAGGAACAACATCTGTCATGAAAACAATTCATAATATTGAAATTTTCTCCCACTTTTCAAAAACCAAAATATTATATACTAAATAATGATGATGTGCAAACACAGTGTTGTGATGTGTCTATACTTCAATGATGATATGCTTTCACATGATTAAAAAAGGAATATTTCTTTGTGCATATTCTACATGTTTTACAATTATTATTGTTATGGTGGATATGTAAAAGAACTCTTTATAATCATTGATGAAGTCTACAATATAGCCTAGCTTTGAAAACTGTATAATATTGTACTTACTGCTCAGTTAAACATTGCCAGTACTCCTTGAAGAATTTTTTTTCAAGAAGAGGATCAGCTACTTTTAAAGTAAAATTGTGCCACTCTAAATATACAATTCATTGTCTTTTCAGAACAATTTAAAAATGTTATCATAAAATGAAGGACTAATGCTAGCATAAAGATTTGACAGCTGAAACAGAAATCACCCTTTCAGGAGCCATATGGCATAGATTTCACATATCCATATGTAGATATAATTACTAATAATTTGGGTAGTCATATATTTTAGAAAACTCCTGAAATTGTGATGACAAAGTGTTCTATTTGACAGATATAATCCACTTATTTCATAGGTTTTTTGCTCTTCATGTTCATTTCCCTACACTTAAAGACTTGCCACTATTGGATAAATGTTAATTTTGCCTGCTCTTTTTCTAAATTAGCACAGAAGAAGGTCCAAAGAAATGTCTGGAAGAAAGAACTGTAGAAAAGGAAGAAACATGCTATTTTCTTATTGAGAAGAGTAACATCTATTAAAACATGCAGACCTTTTCCTGCTTCCATTAGCTGTAAGGGATATCTATTAACGGATGAGCACTGCTGCAAACTTAGCGGATTGGTGGAGTTTTGCTGACAAAGGGAGGCAACACCTATAAACACATATTAGATTGAGCTATAGTATCAGCGTAGTTAGAAAATGATGTGAGCAACCTATTAAAATCTCTGCAAATCATAATAAAGATCCAGCTGAGCACATGATGTGATGTGAATATGAATCAGGGGTTTTTTTTCCTATACAAAGAGGCTCTTTTTGGTCCATAGCTGTCTGTAGAGTTTGAAGTTTTTTTCCCCCTGTTTGCAAGCTTTCCACACAAACTTCTCTGGGTACCAGGCCAACAGCAACAGTACTGTCTGGATACAAAGCCCAGTAGAGCAGCCTAAAATAAGAGAAAAATTATGTTGGTAGCATCAATGCATTTCACAAAGTATCCCTTGCTTCTGTTCAGCACAAACATTTATCATCCTTTTGATTCATGTTAAAATCAAGCAAGATTTATGGAAAGCAGATAACTGTGATACTGATATCATGAACATTACAAAGATATTCACTGTTGTTCGATTTTTTTTAGTTCAAAAGTTCTCAATCTCAGTAATTAAAATAAAAGGTAATGTCAATGATAATCTGTGAATTATATTAAATTTTCCTGTATAGCTGTAAAAGGCACAGATTAAACCATTTAATTTGAGGAATAAAATAGGGTTTTTGAATATACTGAACCCTAAGCAGTGAAAGGAAATCACTTTCATGCCTGTGAGGCATGATATTGTACATGCTTGCCATTTTTCTGTTTGTCCTTAGGGATCATGACAGCCATTGTTAGAGACAAGACATTGCTTTGGATGTGCATTTGGCATTCCTAACTTTGAATATATGAAATGTGAAAAAGCAGAGGAAAATTTTTGAGGGAATGTAAGCAATTACTCCTTTGCTTTTTGACCTCATCAACATATTTTTCTGTTTAAAATGGGAACACTACCAAAGATGCTCTATTTTTGTGATTTCTCCCTGCATATTCTAAGTCTATATGTCAGTTATATTTCTTACATCCCAATGGTATGCAGGCAGAAAAAATCAGTTATTTTTCATTAAAGCAATTTGTTTGTTCCTAAACTTCTTAATAAAATGGCAATTATTCTTTCAAACTGTTTATACATTATTGTAGTTCTACAGACTTCATTAGACATGGTAGAAATGAGCAGATTAAAGCACTGAAGTTTGATTTTATCTCCAGCATTACAGGTAGCTTTAGATAATTTTATACAGTATATGGATAGTTTTAGTTCTATGTAAAAAATAGCCAAATTATAGCCTTGTTTCTTAAAAATTAAACTTTGTACATTCTCCCAGCTCTAAGACAGACAATTCTGAATTTCTCCTGAGGTCTTTATGTAGGTCCCAGGGCTGAAATCTTGGTTACCATCAATTAGCATAAGCATAAAACTGGAAAATTTCCAATGCAAACTACTTTTTGGCACGATTAGAAGAAAAAGCAAAGGCAATTTTTTCTTCAGCAAGGAATATTGTCATCAAAGGTATTTCATCTCTCACACATTTTGATTGCTAACTTTTGCAATTACACAGTACCAGTAAACACAACCAACAAGTACTTCTTAATAGTTTGGAAATGCTGATGGAAATACAGAAATTCCCACTTTAAAAGACAACTCCCCCTTCCCAGACTAGCTGATCAACATCCTGTGTACAATGAAACTATTTTCAAATTTTCAAGAAGCAAACTCCTCTTTCTGCTTACTTTTCTCCTTCCCCTTAGTTGTGCCTGTTTTTCCTACCTTGAGCACCTTTGCTTTTGCACAGCTCCATCTAAGACTCTCTGCTTGTCTTAGTGTGCTTTCTATAGTGACCACCAACACTACTCCTTTAAGGGTCTGTGTTCTTTCTTTAGCAGACAAGGGAAATTATAACAGAGTTGAGAAAAGGATGGACAGGCTGAGAGATCTGAACTTGCTGTCCATGAGAAGTTTGGTTAGGCTTGCACGTGTTCTGTGTCATTCCCATTGTAGGGGCCTGGCGAATTATAGACATTGGTTTGGCAGCATATTATTGTATTTTTTCCTTTACTCTGTGTGCACTAAATTTCCAGGAATCTTTAGTGGTTGTTCTGTTGTTATGTCTGTCTGTCTGTCCCTGAGATTTCTAAAACACTCATGAACTCTGCCTCAAATATCTTCTTACTGCACTAAATATGCGGTGGAAATGATCATACTCATGCCAGTAACAGACAGTTCTGCAAAATCTTCTTCTCTTGCTTTTATGAAACTGTGTTTGCTCAAAAATCACGCTGCAGCAAGCATGAAATATTCATCTAGTCCTTCTTTATTGTACTCAGTTTCACCTGTGTTGCTGTGAGGATTCTGGGCAGGATGATATCCTCTTTGGCAGGCACTTCATAGACAGACGATGGTAACCATGAGACTGACAGAGTGAGGGAAGTTGAACGAAGGAGATGGGGGCAAACCTGGCTGTCCACAGGGCTAGCATGTTTGATACAAGTGATTCTGCAGGTATTAATGCACCTAGCATAGTGCATATCTCCCGATTCTTCTGGACATAAGCTGAAAGGAACACAAAGACAGATCTGATTTCACATCTTGGGTGTTCCCCTCACCCTGAGTCCATATTCCCTATCCACCTGTCAGACCCTCATAGGGGGCTCTTTTGGGAACAGTTGGGTCAGATATACCTGTCCTGACTGCTCCCTGGTCACTTGTGTAGGGAGTTCCAGGTCACAAGGAAACCTGTACTTCATGGATAGCACAGCAAAACATGAGATGAAGCTGACTGAGGATGCTTCTGAGGACACTACCAGTAATGGCTCTGAGACCACCAGGGTAAGGCTGAATTTCACAGTGAAGCCCCTGTTCTTCTTCCACAAATTGGTGAGGGATCACAAATATGTAGACTTCAGTCTTATATATTAAATAAGGCCTCTTCAGCAGCAATGAATTGAAAAGTTGTTGAAAATTATAAAGTGATTAGCTTAGACCATCTTAGTCTGAAGCAGGGGGAGGTTGTTCGTACCTTAGCACCTTACCTTCTTTAGCTTAGTGCCAAAATCCAAGAGCAAATGACAGCACAAAGGCTTTAACAGAAATGACAGTACAAGATGTTATTCACCTTCTCTTGTTGATAGCGTCCAAAAGACTGAAATCTTATTTATTTCACATACATATTTTTGGAAGCTCTTCTTTTTTTGCTGCCAGAATTTTTCACTGCAACTTGGATTGGAAAATGGAGTAACTGCTTTGCCAGCCAGCAGTCATAAATAATGCTTATACAGTGATGTTAGAACCCAGTAGATATTATTATTGATTACATGATTGCCTTGTAAGAATTCCAAATGTAGACACTCACAACTCCTTTATTAAGCTTACGTTACTCAAAGTCATTATTGCAATTACTTTCTATTTAAGTTTTATTACAGATGGAAAGCTAATAACTTCTCTGGCACATTTAAGTCACCATTGAACTTCTTGTTTGTACTATAGTGCACCAATATTTTAAGAATAACAACAAAATGAATAGCTATTCCTTCAACAGAAACAATATTTAACAATACAGAGTGATTAGAGAAAATTGATAGAGCAATTACCTTGTGTTTTCTTTCATAAAGCAAGGTAAACTGGGAACAGCGGCTGTATTGTTTTTATTTAATCTTGCCAAAGATTGTCCAAGATTAAAAACTTTTTTGAAAGCATGTCTAGATGTTCTTTGGTTCTTCAGGAATGATTGAGATATTCATGTTCATCTCCTGTGTAGGCTTTAACTACTTTTACTTAATGTTGAATTCATCTTCATGTTGTGATGTGGCAAAGAATGGCAGAGATGAGACAGAAAAATATTGCAATGGGAATGCACAGTCGGTGACTAATTGGTCTCACATGTGAAGTCTCTTAGCAGTCTCTGTAATTACACAAGAGATGAATCTTTGGATCTCCCTGAAGGGCTTCTCACGCTTCCCATGAGGGAGTCAGCAGCCCACTGGCTTTTTGCCATGTGGTCTCTCTCTGCAAAAAGCAATTTGCATTACTATCCAGATAAGCATGTACTATGCATTGAATCCTAAATATTTAGACAGAACGAAGAGCTGAGGGACAATCTAGCAGTGCTAATATGCACAAAACGTTAGTTTAAGAGTGCTGATTCAACTGGTAGGCATTTCTGGATAACTAGGTGGTGCAAATTAGATTATATGCAATATATATTGTTATATAATGGTGGAGATAAATTGAATCTAAATCTGGAAAAGGAAGTGGGTTTGGTAGAGCTTTTTTAGATGTTCTTGGAAGACTGCATGAAATAGCAGCACAACTATTTTGCATCAAGACAGAAATAGATGTAATTTTAAAAGAAAAAGAAATAAATATGTCACTTTGATTTTTCTCTCAGCTCCATATTGCTCTCCTGAGAAATGCATTTCACTTTTGCTGTTCCACAAGGAATTGCAAATAACAAAGGTCAGGATTTAAATTTGCCTAAATACTTTCATAATGCTTTTCTATTTCAAAAAGGGTAAGTGTACCAGGATACACTTACTTATAAATGAATGTAGAGAAAATTTTCATTTGCTCTTTAAATAGATGTTCTCATTGCCAATGAAAGAAAGCAAGGTAGGGAGACGTATTTAAATATAAAAAGAAATCACAGTAACTGCATATTTAGAAAGCATGCCAAAATATATTAATACAGTCTTTGCAACATAAATATATGTGGAATAGCTACTGATTTTTAAATTAAATTGTCAAAAATATGGTGTAATGCTCCCTGGCATCTATAGATCCATCCTGTCTAGCATGGGGATGAATGTGGTCATTAGCAATTAAATACAGCTTTCTGAACATAATAGTGAAACCCTGTTTGAAAGCATTGGCCAAATGAAATGAATGACAAAATCCAAAGTGTTCTCTGTTATCACTCAATATGCTTCCGAACTGATATACATCTGAAAAACTGTATCCTTTCACTCCCCCACCCTCCAGCTGCTTAGGGAGGCATGTCTTCTGAGTAGCTCAGTATCAGCATTGTTGCAAAACAACACTTCACAGAAGATGCCAAAAAAAAAAGAAATACCCCCAACACCTGCAAGAAAAAATGGAAACATATAGAGAAACATAATAATGCATGTTTTTCTATCATGCCAGAAAGGAAACAGAGTAAGAATATCACACATTTTAGCATGTGCATGCTGGATATAGACATGTAGCATCTGCCATGAAAGGAAATTTTTACCATTGTCAAAAAACAATCACGTTCTTCTCATCACCCTTGAAACATCTCATTTTCATGCTCTTTCTTTCTGTACTCTTCCTTCTCTGCCTTACATTTCTCTGCAGCAGCAGAGGAAAGAGCTAGGAAATAAATAATGTATGAGAAATAAAAACAACAAAAAAGTAGGGTTTATTTATAAGGAACAATAGTTTAATTCATGAAACAGTTTTTAAAATGCCTGAGTCTTGCAGTTGGTGATGAGGGTAAAACCTTATCAGGGTTAGGCATAGAGCCAGTATAATAAAGATTCCAGAAGTGAACCATCAATAAAAGAGTATTTTAAGACTCAGACACTTGCTGGGCTTGCTTTGCTCCTCTGGGCAAGCTTCCCCTTTCTTTCCATTAGCCTGACTCTTCCAGTATCACCAACCATACAAATCCCTGCTCCAGCTTCCCCCTCTGTGTGTTTTGAGGTTTCCACATGGAGCATATCCTATTGACACTATAGTTAGTATGCCAGCCTGCCAAATGTTAGCTGTGGAAGGAAGGCTGGTTCCTATTCTTTTGTGGGTCACAAGGACCAAGTGGATACAAAAGAAGTGTGTTTGGGGAACGTACATTTAAGGGTGACATACTACAATATTTCCTCTGGCCCATGTAGATTTCTTTGCTACATAAATTCAGTATTGTTTCGTAACATATGAATCCCGAGTGTCTGCCATTCCCTAAAGCAACTGGGCCCCTTCCTCAATGGGCAGTGACCCTCTGCACTTCTGCCTCACCTGCCCAGGCCATGCAAGTGCCAGGTACTCCCCACACCCAGGCTTTTCTTTCCAGACCTCAGCAACAGCTCTCTATTTATATAAACCAATGGGGAATGGTGTCAAGAATCAATTAGAGGGGAATTTCTGAATGCAGAAAGTTACTTGTTGCCTAGCAGCAGCCCAGCAAGCTGGGCTTGACTTTGATTCATTTAACCCCTAATTAACCAGGACTGCCAGATTATTTTTCCTCATCAACTTTAAATGCTGTTTCATAATGTACAGAGGATAGAATTCGTGGTGCCTCATTTCAAAGAAATCCTGCAGGAAGCTTTCCAGGATACTGAGGCTCTTGGAAGCAACGAGCAGGATTGAAACTCCCCTGACTTCCAGAGCTGGGCACTGGCCAGCCTGAGTATCTTATAGCCAGAGGCTGGGATGGACATGGCTTCAAGAGGACAGAGTCCCACCAAGGATCAGGAAACATTGAGTTATAACTCTCCTGAAAATTCATGTCTCAGTGTCTGTTCTGCTTTCTTAATAATTAATTCAGCAGAGAGGAAAAGATTGTTCATTTGCATAACTACATTTTTCAGTCACAGCAATCAGCCTATTAATAGAAAGCCATCTATTTGTCTATCAACTGACATAAAACACTGTGTTGTCTTTTACAACATGATATTTTGAAGGTCAGTGGCCCATAAACGACAGATATAGAGGCAGAGAAATAGCATGATCCTCAAGTTCAGAATGCACTAAACTAGATTTTATAAATAGTGTATATCAGTCATGGATAAGTCTGTACTTCACTTTTCAGCACTACATGAACATTTCCAGGAAGACATAATATATATTCACAATAACATCAATACCAAATGGGGGGGGAAAATTACTAAGAATTTTTTAAAGCCACTGTATTATAGCTTTATAATGAAATCAGTGCTTTTTAGTCAAGTTACTAGGCTGCCACACTGAAATATTTCAGTGATCAATGCAATGGACTCATACCAAGAAGACCAGGCATACCACTTTGGTACACAAGCTGTCTGAACACCTCTTTATTGCTTTGTTATCTTCACTCATTAGAACTTCAAACAGAAATGTTTCCATTATAGCTCCATTTTCATTTACAGTTTTTAATAGTCAATTCTACCAATAGTCAGTTCTACCAGAACATCCACACTTATTATTTGCCTAAAGATGATTTGTGACACAGAAAAAAGTCTGAGCATTTCCTATTCAGAGATTTGAAGCAATTTCCACACTGTACAAATTACACCTTTAATTCATTGTAGTCTTTGGTTGCTATCTTTCACCAGAGGACATCGTTGTCTCTTTCTTCATTTTCACCTCTAACAATCATATTTAGATGCAGCTCCATGTACAAAAAATCTGTTTCTAACTAAATGAAGACTATTTGGTTCAAGTAAATAGCAGCTTAAACTGAAAAGTTGACATTCCACATAGGAAAGCACGTTCAAAAACTACTCTGGCCTCTCTGCAAAAGAGTAAGCCAGATCAAATGAGCCTCTTTCCTCATTCCTGCACATCACAACCTGTCTCCTTCTCCCTGAGAAGCCCAGAGCCAAGGATTTATTTGGGGCTTCATTATCTTCAGTTTGGCTTATGCACAAGGTGACAGGCAACAGTGAAACTAACAGGATATATATAGGAAGACAGGCCAAAGCCCAAGAGTTGAAATGTGAAATGTGTCAGGAACACAGCCCTGCCTGGGGAAGTTTTTTAGGAGGAATAAACACAATGCAAAAGTGATTGAAAAAAATGACTACTGAACATGTCCTGAAGGTCTCTAATGTGAATTTAAATTAACAAAGTCTGAAAAACGCTTACATAAATTGCTTGATGAGATGATTTCCACTATTTAAGACTACTTCTTTAGAAGAGCAAAAATCAATTCACTGTTCCATGACAGCCAGCTGAAGTCACATACAAGTAACAGAATGTTAGAAATTAAAAGGAAATGGGTGCAATCTATTGTGTCCAAGCATCAGAAGAATTATTTAAATACTTGGGCACAGAAGCTTTTTAAAATTCGTATTACCACATTGATCAGTCCAATTTTCCACCACTGCATACAAGTGAGACAGAGACTGTTGATGCTGTAGTCTTCTGCTTTGGGTAATAAGGGATGGAACTCCAAAGCCAGAATGTGGGCATTTTTTGAACAAAAATGATGACACAATTTGGACACAGCAGACTCTGGTGCTTAGTGGAAAGAAGATTAAACGGATAAAAAGCCAAGACTTATTCAAGTGATCTATTGTGTCATACGCATAGCTCATACCTATACCAAACAAAATGAAAAAACACAATGATTTAACAATGCAGGAATGCACTGATTATGCAGAGCTCTTTTCAAAGGACAAGTGTCTTGATGAATTGTTATAGCACATTGCCCAGTCATAGATTCATTCAGCTCTTTCTGAAAAGCAGATGTAATTAAATAAACATAACCCTCCCTGCTTTACTTCCCCATGTAAAGAATAGAAACAGCCACTAGTATCAGTTTCACAGCAGTTATTTGCATTAGCAAAGAAGTTCACAAACAGTGTGGTGAAACCGTAACAATAACTAAGAGAAATCTATTTCTATTTAGCCTTTTTAAACAACAACTCTTAGAGATGAATTTGAAAGTCAATTTCTAGCTGTTGACACATGGAAACACATCAGTCCTCTCCTTTGCCCACATAGCTGAGGTAAGAGACTTACAGTGTTTCCAACCTCATTATAGACCCAGTGACTCAAGTAATTTCATTTTTCACGTCTTTTTTTTTTCCCTTGCCCATAGAAAGGGGATACTTACACTACTTACAAGAATGTGATTGTGAGGCTTTATTCATTAATAACTGCATGCAGTTTGAAAACCTGGAAGTATTACGTAAAATGCAAAGTGCTACCTGATCCCACTTAATTCTTCAGTTTATTTTCACAACTTTCAGCAGCAGTTTTGAAAAAAGCTCTCCATGCCTTAATGCACCCACATGCTTAGTGAATAAGAGGCTTGGGATTTTTTCCCAACCTAACAGTGATTTTTTTATCCTTCATCTATATATTTCTCTAGATTTGTTTTATATAACTTTCCTCACAGATGCATTTTCTGCTTTTGAGATGCTCTCTGTATTTCAAAAACATTTGAAACTGTGAACTCAAAGAGGCATTTTTAATAAGAATTTTTATTTTTTAACTTCAAAAAGAATATGAGTTCCATATCATGCTGGTTTCCTAACTATGTTGTATATTTGGCTTTGAAATGTATACCCTGATGAGTTTATTCTTGGTGATAGGAAAACACTTGTGGTTTTAGTCTAATATGAGAATGAATTAATTTATTTTTTAGAAATCATTGTTTTGAGTAGCAACTATACAAGCAATAAAATATGTCTTGCCAATCTACAAACACTGCATAAGTTAGATGCTTTATTTAATTTTTCCCTATTGCGATGGCTATGTTACTCAACTAATATAGGTGATTTCAACAGATGTAATCTTTTTATATTAGCCATAATAAGAAAATTTTGAAAATTAGATTGCCAGAAAAGATAAGAATAAGCAGCCAGCAAAAAAAGTTAGGTGTTAATATTAATTTTCATGTCTTTGCAAAATCTTTCCTACAGATTTGTATCTACAGCATACAATTTTGCTCCATCGATACATTTTTAATCTGAATGTGTGGAATTACTCCCACTCTTCCTGAGTCATCTTTAAATCGAAGCAGTATTAATTTCAGCTAACTTGAGGAGGACATGTGCGTACTAATGAAGCCCAAATGCTTACACTAAGTAATGTTAGCCAGAAACTTCATTCTTTTCAAGGGCTCTGGGTTCCTGTGAGGCATTTCCTACATATTCAGTTAGTAATAAAATCTTCAATTAGCACTAGAGGGCATTGGAAAACAAAATAGTTAGTGTGCACTGAGATGCAAATGCTTTTAGCAGTGAAAAGGAGCAATTTCATGCCAGCCTGCACCAACAACAAGCTCATTTTTTTTTCTTTTCTTTTTTCACTATTAAAGATTTACATTTTCAGTGAAGGCCTGAAGTGTTAGCAACAGGGTTACATTTTTGATTGTCACTAATGGAACTACCTGCGGCCTTGATCAGTCATATTTTACATTTACACACCATTTTTCTTCCCCAAAATACTTCTCAGCCTGTATGCATTTTAGATCTGGAGTCAAACGTTAACAGCCTTCTGATGAAATCAATAATCAATGTATTCACTTCCCCTGTAGTAAAATACATGTTGACTTCTCAACTGAACTTGTAAAGTGTACATGTTCTGGCTTTTATGCGTAATTCAAACCATGAAACAAGGAAAGAATAGAAAGAATAAAGTTGACAGATCCACTGAATATGCTTGGTAAAGAAGCACCCATATTACATTAGCTTAGATGTATATTTGTCCTAATTAAATTCCTGAGGTTGGGATAAACATCATGAGATTTCTGTTCAACAGGCTAAAGTTTGGAGGAGTTGCCTGAGCTAACTTTTGCACCGTGAATATAGTATGTGGCAACCACACAGGATTGTCACCCGAGGGTGTGCAGAGATTCAGGGCAAGTTTTTTGAAGGGTTGAGCTTTATGAATATTTATCAGTTTTATAATAGATAGTTGGGGCATTGATACTGAAAGACTTTGTCCCACAGGACAAACACATGCCTTGCTTTTACTGACTATACTGAACATTCAGTGTCTTCAGCACTTTACAGAAGTGCCCCACAAATAGGACAGACAGCAGATAAATATAACAAATGCATCAAAATTGAAAAATCAGATGGGAAAATTACTTGAAATTTATTATGATCAATACAGGTTTTAATACATGCATGAAGCTGACATATTCAGTTGAGTGGCTTTTTCATATTTTACTATTCATACCACAGTTTCATACTGTTGCATCCCTCTTACTATGTACATCAAGGAACTGTAGTAAAAATGTGGTAAAAAATGTGAAATCTCAAGTTCTTATATTTTAAAATTTATCTTTATATCTCCCAGGGGCAATGTCTATAGCTACTTCATATTTTTTAACTATAATGCAAAGCCTAGTAAGGGTCTTTGGGAAACAAAAATTAGATTCATAAGTGATTCTCTTTATATACTGGATAGTTGAGATGCTTTCAAAGTAAAGTTATAGTTGTTTAAAGTCAAATGAGAATATTTTTAAGAATAGAGAGTTAATTTCATATAGTTTTGAGCTGGAGTCTTAGCTGGCCAATTCAGTGACATGAATGAAATTTTATTTCAGAGCTCCAGCTGAACCAGAAATGTTTCCAGGAGAGTTAGTGACTCACAGGATGCATCTACAATAAATTATTTGATTTAACACCCAAGATAAAGCTTTAAAAAAATTAATTTCCACCTGGTCATGATATATCCTGGTAGTAGGTTACAGAGTGTGCAAGTGGGAAGCAAGTTATCCATTAGAGGATTAATGAATCATATGGTAATAATGCATAACAGTACTTAAGTAGTAACAGCATTTGCAAATACCTCACATACTTTTACTATCATAACACTTACATAGAGTAAGTGTGGGTTGAATACCACTTCCACCTGACAGGAAGAAGAGCAAGAGAGAAATGCTCCAGTGGTTTGTCAAGCAGTAAAATTGCTGTTAAGACTCAGGGTTCTCACACATTCTAGCTGTAACTGCTTGCACTTCAACATGAACAGATAAACTTCTTTTAACAACTAGTCCATTTCTGGCGGGTTTTTGGAGAAAATAAGACAGTAATTTTGACTCAACATAAATCTATGTGTTTGTCACTGCCTAGCTAGCTTGATCTACACAAGGTGCAGCGAACTCTTATTTTAACAAGATAGAACCTTTGATATACAGGACATCCTCTTTCTGTTTGTGTTCTTAAAAGTAAGCTCATCAGATACAGTCCTTTCTATTTGAACACAAATTATTTCCTCATGGCAACCACAGGAACAGTTAGTGGGTATGTTCTAACCATTTGCATTCAGGCAAAACTTTAGCTGTGTATAGTGTATATTCAGAAATCATGGGTGATCATAAAATTTAGGGAAGTTGACGTTTGCTAATCTTTAAACTGTTCAGTATTATTTAATGGAAGCACTCAGTATAGGTTAGCAGACTTTGAGTGAGTTCCATGCACAAGTAAAGAAAAGAATAGCTTGATACAAAATAACTGATTTCCAAGAAACTATGAAAGATTATTAATTACTGGAAAGATCTTACACTGAAAAGTAACACATCAAAAATAACAGTTGAGCTAAAAACTATTTTTTCCAATAAATAGTTAAATTAATATATAGCTAAATCAATCTGACAAATAAAACACAGAGCTTGTTACTCTTGCCTAGTCCCTCCATTTCAAGAATGAATAAGGAAAGTTGTTGTAGTGATGTTTCAAATTTATGCTTGCAGATTCAGGTCAGTCACTTATATTGGTATGGTAATGCCTTTGTCATAAGCTGACTGGCTTCACGATTTAAAAAAACTACCTGTGATATGAGGATATTGGTTAAAATATAGAAATAGTTAGGCTGCATATACAGTCAGGCTGAAATAACTGTTGGTCTTTAGTGAAGGAGATTATTTGCATGGTTTAAAAAAAAAACAAAAACCAACAAAATACTTGGTAGAGCAATTAGCTGGAGCAGTGCTCCTTCAAACGCATGCATTGACATAGCTGGCCTTGGATTTTGTTGCTGTTTCAGAACTCCAAAAAGCCCCTGTACATATCATTTGTGCTTCAACATTCTGGTTGTCTAGAAAGCAAGAGGACTACACTGTTAGAGCTGCATCTCTTCTACATTGGAGAGAGGACTGCATTTTCTACTGTGGCTCAATTTTTTGGGACAGATTGTTTCCTGGGGCAAGTAAAATCAGTACAGAGTAGGAGTAAATTCCCTGATGTTTGTCTTATATGCACAAAATTGCTACTTAATTTATCCTGTAGATACTTTGCCTGGCACACAGAAAGTGATCCCTGAGGCAGAAGCAATCCAAATCTCTCTCCTGAGTTTGGTTATGGAGCACAGGAAATTTAAGAAATAGCTTTACCATAACTACTGAGAAGGACTTAGATACAGCAACCTTACAAGTGCAAATAATAATACTGCTAACCTATATCATGATCTTGAAATAGACCAGGCAGAAGTCATTCTCTGACATGCAGTGTTCTGTATGTTTTGAATCCTCCTGCTCCCACCTAATGACAGCTTTTACAGGCACCAGAAGGCAAAGACATTTTCCCCTTCTTAGAGAAACTCATTAGTGCCTTTTTTTTCCTCCAAAGGCCATGTTCTACCCTTTTCTTTTTTCTGGAAAGTTCACACATCATCACTATGTAGCTGGAGGCACCACTGGAGTAACAGTGCCTGCATGTCCAAAGTGCCTTGCCCTTGAGGGCACCCAGGAGCCTGGGGAGGAAGAGTAAGAATATCTACCCTGTCAGAGCTTTCTTAGAGCAGGGGAGTGTCAGTGGGACACACACAAGTTTTCACATATAAACACAGCAACAGGAAAAAGCATGCAACAGATGATGATCTTCTGCCTTAGGTAAATCAGCATGTGTATCATCTAGGTAGTGTACTCTAGTGCCTGGACCTCTGATTCAGCATTTCCAGGCAAATACTGATTCTGGGGTTTCCACATTAATAAAACCTCCTTAGCAGATTAGTATTAACACCTGAGGTCATATCATCCAATTATAATGTGCTTGGATGATTAGCAGCTGATTCAGGAGAACCCATACTTTTCCCTCAGTGGGCACTGCAAGCAAATACAGCCCATGACACCTCAGGCATATCCCAAAGCTGCTCTTGATCAGCATGTTATTTCTTTTGGACGTGAGTACTGCTCAGAACCAGACAGACAGGCAAGAAAATCTGGACAAAACAGACTTTTGCTACAAACATGTACACATTCTTCTGACTCAGCCTTCCTCCTCCTGCTCATCACATGGATATGCTCAGCTCTAGTCTCACATAAAGCCCTCACTTTTAATGCCCACAGGACATCCCTGTGCAAGCGGTTTGTGGGTGATCCAGTTTGCCTCAAAGGAAGAGTCTGGAGAACCTAAGGGCCACCAGACATAAGAGCAGGGATTCACCCTTCACACAACCTTCCATCCTTGGGCTATAAGTCCCTGGGAAGGAAATGTGAGAGGCAAGTCCGGGCCATGTGGTGTGGTCACAGGCTGCGTGTGGGAGCACTTCAGCTGCTGCCTGGGAGGAAGCACTGGAAGGACCTTGCTGAAATATCCCTGATAGCCATGATGGCCCCTGGGATATGGACCAAGCTGATACCATCTGTGGGAGGAGGAATATGGAGATATAATGAATTTGGTTATACAGCTGCTTGAAAGGCAGATGCCAAAGGGCCCTCAAAGGGCCTATCCCTCAGCAAGAGCCACTTTGTCTCCACTAAGGCATCCTTGCAGAGCAAACTGAGTGGAAAGAATTTTCTTTAACAGAGCAGCTTTGAAAAAACCCTGAGACCAATAGGCATGATAAAAAATACTTCCTGAACAGTTTATTTTGCTGATCTTCCTCTGAGGAAACCTTTGCTCATTTTTACCTCAGTGGAAGAAATATCTTTGTATATTGCATGAGGCAATATACAATAAAACCACATAAATTATTTACACATAAATCTTCTTCACTAAAACCTCTGGGTTATGCAGCCTTTTAGCTTCCCTGGCTTTTCCTTAACTTGATTTTTTATTTTGTTCTTAGAAGGAAAAGCAATACTACATTTACTGAATTATAATCTGCATGAGATTTCTATGTTAAAGAAAGCAGGTAAGTTATCTATTTAAAGTTTAAATAAATAAATTGAAGCACATTTCCTCTACGAAAATGCAACTGCACATTATCCACACCTCTTTGGTATTATTATGTCCTTGAAGGAAACACACAGTAGGTTTTAGTATTAAACTGCTTTATTCACCTGTGATAAGGAACAAACATAGGATTTATGCTCTTGAACTCAAAGGATATTCTGTCTCATTGTATAAACTTAAGTTGTCTCATTATATAAATTCTAAATGTAGTGCCTTCTCCTTGCACATTAACATGTTATTTTACTAAAATAGCTGACTCATTATCATTATCAAAGGATGGAAAATTACTGTAATTTTTCAGGTTTGGACAATTGCCAGCTTATTAATTTCCTCTGATTTAAACTTTTTTTTCCTTCATAATTTAATCTATTTTTCTTCCCTTCATACGTATTTTGCCCTTCTATTCTTTCACATGGATCTCCTTTAAGGTGTTTTGAGTAACTATTTCAATAGAAATTATTTATGAAGTCGTATATTTTAAAGATAGTATTTTCACCGCAAATGCTTTAGGTTATGGTGTTCTTCACCTCTCCTCCAGGTCAATAGCACTATAAATACAGCTATTTTAAAGAGTTTAGTTTAGATCACCATCAGCTTAACATTCAACACATGAATACCTAGGATAACAACATATAAAATTCTTTTTATCCACTCACCACATAAAGCAGCAACACCTAATAGTATATTCCTGATCTTGGATTAAAGTTCTGCTAGGAAAGTGCCACTAGGATACAAGTTATGTGCTAGCATAACCGAAGGTTTTGCATAAGAGACCTGAACAACATGCAGGTTTGATGACCACCTCTGTGTTCAGGTGAGTCTGTCTGCAGTGTGCTCCCAACACAGCTAAATGCAGGAAGCCTGGCCTCCCAGTTTTTTGAATGCGGAGGATCTGCAAGTCTTTGTTTCCAGTCCTCTGGAAACTTGACAGGAGGTTTTAACACTCTGTATTCAATCAATCATCAGATATCCAGGGTTTTGGGTTTTGAAATGTGTGCAGTAATTTTAAAAAGTATTGCAAATATTCACAAAGGATAAATTTAATTGGCTATTAAGGTTTTACAGAAAGAAGGTAAAAGTCAATCCCTGTAATTTCTCATATTTGATTGAAATACCCTTCATAGAGACTTCAGGCATGCCCTTAAGCTCAAGATAAGACTCTCAGGGCAGGTTTTGGAATAAATTCCCAGCTTATGGCTTTTAGTAGGCTCTGCATTTAGTTGAAGTTTGGAGCTTGTTAATTCATTTGAAAACTGACTCTGACATGTTTAGCATAAGGAAATAGCTAAAAGTGATGCTTTCATAATAAACACCATTTTAGCCATGATTTTCCTATACTATCAAGAAGCAGGAGCAATTTTGGGTTTTTTTTTTTCCTTGAATTTGTAAATAAGTTACAGACTAGCACAAATGATAAATTACTATCCTAAGCTACTAGAATGGAATTTTGCTCTGTGTGTGTCCAGCTACACACTACAATACTTAAGTTTTCATTTGTGCTTGCATATTCAACCCCCAAAAGAATACTTTGTGACAGCACTTGTACCTTCAGAGAGTGTGCAAGGTAGCAGAAACCACAAGTTGAATGAAAAGTGGCTGAAGAAATATGATTAAATTTAGGGTTTTAATTTTTTGTTGTTTCTTTTGCTCATGGACTAAAGAAATCTGTAAATTGGGGAAAGAAAGAAATACCTTGTACAACTACATGTTCATTTGTAAAGGTCAGTTTCTGTGACAGGATCTTCAAAAAGAATCTACAGAGCAAGCACAATTGATGAGAGAGAAAATGAAATAACAGAGCCTGTGCATCACCATAAGCAATGCTTGGATTTAAGCTTCGTAATTGTAAATAACCAGACATGATCTTGGAACCTCTGTCATCTTCATCACAGTATTGTAAATAATTGCTAGATCACAACATTCCAGAACAGAAGATTTTTTGTTTAGGATTTGTGAGCTGTCAGTCTTATTAACAATCACAGCTGTGCACTGTTTTTTTCTTTGGGTCCAACAACATATCACTGTCCTAAGAAAAATGCAACAACATTCAGTTTGTAAGTGGAAAAGTGACTGTTTAAAAAGCAAACATTTTATGAAGCACTAAGGTAGGAAACATCCTTCCAACAGAGGCAGAAAACTTAAGCTGTTTTAAACTATGCAAGTTGGGGATGCAATGATTTGAGCAGGCAGGCTGCAGTGCAGGATTGGTACCAAAGAGCAGGCTAAATAGGCATGTCCCAGACTTCTGTCTCCAGTGTTCGAGAGAAATAGACACTTTAGATCACATGTGACCCTGGTTTTATATCAAGCAACCTTCCTAGGGATGAGTTGGGATAACATCAACCTCAGCATGTTGTGTCTAGCTTCAGTTGACTGGAGAAAAAAAGCACGGTATTTTTAGGATGCCTCAGTCATACAGTAACTGAAAACTTTGCTTCCTGATAAAACACAAACAGCTTTTCTTAGGTCTCTAATTCCATCTCTTTGAAATGTTAATTTACAGTAATTTTTCTTAATATAGGGCTATAATGGTGACTGTAACGATGGCTTCATGTTTCAGTGAATACCAGCTTTGTTTTGTTCTGTATTCAATCTCTCTGGATGATGTTTTATTATGCGCATTCACAGAAGTCAATGTCTGCTTGTTATTTCAGTTTTATATGTTACCAAGCCTGAACACAGAGAAATTAAGTTGTTAGCTCTATTATGATGCAGTTTGGATTTGAAACAGAAAAGAGAGGAAAGTAAAATAGGCCAAAAAACCACAACAAAAATACATAGTGACATGCATCAGGAGCTTGACTGTAGCTGAAAGAATGAACATTTGCAACTAAATAGAAATGGAAGGAAGCTTTATAGGAGCATTGAGTTTACACCAAAAAAATGCCAAGCCAAACCAAACCAACAAAAACCCCCAAAACCAAAAACCAACCAACCAACCAAAAAAAAAATTTACAGAAGGAATTAAATATTCTGAAGAACTTCTGGGGCAAAATAAAGGATTACTTACTGCAATCGTGTCAGATTCAGAAATGGATTCCAATGTGTATTTATATTGAATGCTAGGGGAAAGACCTCATCAAAAGGTTCAGTCAGAACAGTCAGGGGTAAGCCAGGGACAAGTAGCCTGTGGAAGGATGCACCTGGGAAATGTAGTAGAAAAAGTGCACCATGGAGCTAGCATGAAGTAGTTTCTCATAGACAGAAACCTGGCAGTCATTAACTGAGACATACAACCTACAAGTGGCTCATTGAGAACTGGAATTGCCAGGTGTTGAGCCATGGAGGTTGAGGTTGTTTCCCAGTTGATGAAATAAAGAGGCTACACATGAACTTCCACATCCCTGAAGTGTCAATTAGTTAACTCAATACTACTGGGTAGCAGATAGGATCACTCCAGGCAACATTGAAATGGGTTCTTTTAGTGTTTGGGAGTAGCAACTTCTAGGGCATCTTGTCATTTGTTGTACAATTAGGATGATTGTGAACACAGTCACTTTTAAAGCAAGCTAACTGCCACTGTCCCTTTGTAGTCTCCTTAAACAAGAAATGAAATATTTTCTCCTAATTAATCTACTTACTTTCTGGTTCTCAACTGCAAGGGAAAACACTTGGAAAATTGGCTTAGATTAGGTTGCATTTCACTGTACTTTTACAATATTACTTTAATAATGATTTCTTCTGAAAACTGATAATCACTTCTGCAACACCGTCTGAAATGAATGAGGAAACAGTGCTAACAGTATGAATTATTTTCTCTCCAAAACACTCTGATTTTTTTTCCAAGCAGAAAAATAGCTGCCCAGAGTACTGGCAAGCTAGTGATGGGTAAATGAGAAGCTCATTCTCTTCAAAACTGGCAACACAAGCCAGCTACAGTATTTACTGGTGTTTACCTGCCAGGGCATCTACATTCTGTTCCCATCAGCTTATACCACAGTTAGTTAGTTTTATGAAAGAAGAGTACCCCGTTGTAGTCTGTAACCTTGCCTGCTTATATGTATCACACAAACAGAACAGTTATAAGTAATAAAGATGGAGAGTTAAGTACCATTTCGTATATGTTTTGCAGGGATTTTACTATTTACTGAAGGGCAGCGAGGTCCCTACTAAGCAGAGTAACTGTTAAAGTACTGGGGAGTAAAAGTGTTGGGTGAGACCGCCAGTCGA
>VWZF01002563.1:0-37389 GCA_013396755.1 Sclerurus mexicanus
ACTTTCCCTTGTTGAAATTCCCACAATTGGGTTGGTGATTCCCAGCCCTCTGATCTGTCCAGCTCTCTCTGCAGGGCCTCCCTGCCTTCCAGGGACTCAACAGCTCCTCCTGTTTTGGCTCATCTGCAAACCTGCTCAGTGTCCCTTCCAATGCTGTGTCCAAGTCAATGATGGAGACGTTGACGAGCACAGAGACCAGGGTGGAGCCCTGTGGAACCCACGAGTGACAGGTCCCCAGCCTGATGTCACCCCAGTCACTGTCACCCTCTGTGCCCGACCCGTGAGCCAGTTGCTCACCTCCCGTATGGTGNCACTCGCCCACCACAGGATGTGTTTGTCCATCTGTGGGCTGGACACTTTGTCCAGAAGGATCCTGGGAGAGCCAGGACCGAGAGCTTTGCTGAAGTCCAACAAGATTCACATCAACTGGGTTCCCTTCATCAGCCGGGTGGGTCACCACGTGTAAAACAAAATATGTGCAGGTATTCCCCCAAAAGAAAGGCAAAGCAATGGAAAGGATTCAAAAGGTTTATTTCAGAGGCGATGATGCTGAAAACTCGTAGATCCCAGTGGTGCTGTACAGGCAGCACCAGCCCCAGAGCAAAGGCAAAACAGAGAGGCTTTTGTTCATTCCTGGGACTTTATCATCATTTCCACCCCCCACTGGCTGCCAAGGCCTCGCAGCACATCTGTGTTACTTCTCCTGTGCCTGGGGAGTAACCTCCTGTGGAATGCACGTGGAGAAACATCCCAGACTGTGTCTGGGAAGATGCCTCGTTCCAGGCAGGAGAGCTTCCTTATCAAAAAATAACTGCCCCCTTGGTAGCAACATCTTCTGGAAAAGAGCTGTTTACCCCTACACCAGGGTCACAGAAAGAAATCAGGTTTGATAGGCAGGACTTTCCTCTCATGAGGCTGTGCTGGCTGTGAGCAGTGACTGCGTTGTCTCTCAGGTGTCTTTCAATCCTTCCCAGAACAATCTTTTCCATAACTTTACCAGGCACTGAAGGGACAGTGTAGGTTCCCTGGTCCTCCTTCTTGCCCCTCTTGGAAACTGGGACAATAAAAACTCTGCCAAGATGCCCTTTTCCCTCTGTTTTCCTGCAACATTTATATGTCCTGATGCTGTAGAAGTATGCCTGCTCAGTGTTAAACTTGGTCCAGCACCCTGGTTTCACCATAAGGAACAAATATCATGTTACACTTCGCAGTAATTTCTTTGTTGCCTCTTCAGGCGTGTGAAAGACACTAGAAATTCAAGGTGTGCTTGTGGTTTGGCTGGTGCAGTTCTCTCTGCTGGAAGGGCCACATCTTTGGAGAGCAGTGACTCAAAGAGCATAATGTTTTAAAGAGTGGCACAGGTAAAGGCAGGGCAGTGAGACACTTGGCATTTATTGCTCTTGTGTGAATACTTAAATTGCCCTTGACAGACTCAGTGTGAGGGCATAGATGGATTTTGGAGCCTGGATATGAAATCCAGCCTGTTCCCCTCCCACAGGCCTTTCCAGGTGCTCTGTGAAAGCCTTCAGGCTGCAGTTCCACAGTCCTTAATACCAGGTTTGGATGCTCCAAATAATTTCTTAATACAAACCAGGTACAGGCACAGCATCATAGTCATGCTGAGTTTGTCACATCAGGTAATGTGGCATTGAGGGGGACCCTTGGGTTTTGGGCTGTAGGAGAGCTGATCCAGTGTGAAGCGTTTTTGTCCAAAGCTATCAATTAATGTGATTTCACTCAGAGTCTCTGCTCTGTGCTGAGTGGCCTGGGACCCTTTCACCATCAGGGGGGATTTTCCTGTGTTCCTGAAACTGCTCCTCCCCTCAAACATGCAGTAACAGTACTAACAACATAACACAATGTTGTTACCCTGTGCCCCTAAACATCCCAACATACTCCTATTCATCCTCCCACTGTATCTTTATACCCTGTCCCCCAGTGAGCTCCAGGCTATGGTGGCATTGTCTGGGGTGAGAGCACACTTCGTGTATCATCCTGCTCACAACTGGTTTTGTAGCCCCTAAAACTGTTAAGGAAACCTTGCGGGGACCCAGCTTTCTTCAGTCTGCACGTTCTGCAAATCTCAAAGTAGAACCATAAGTTTTCGACTTTTCCATTTGAGGATCTGGTTTTTAAAGTGTGGCCAGGCAGGGGCAGCTCCTCAACTGCTCTGAAAGCAGAGCCTACTGGAACAAGGCAGGTGTCCTGGGTGACAGAGCAGAGCGAGCTCTGGGCTCTAAACAGCTCACTTCAAACCCTGGGCTGGACATCCAACCCATGAAGTACAAGGTGATTAAAAAGCTTCTTCTGAGGTTATCCCTCCAGAGGGGTGCCAGCACGGCTCAGGCAGCAGCAGCACCATCTAAATCCATCTGGCCTTTTAATAAAACCTGTAACAGAGCTGCTCCTTCACTGATCTTGCAAGGAAAATCAGGGCTCTGTAAGGTGGGGGCTGGCTGTTTATATGGCTGGTGACAGTGCTGTCAGGTAATGGTATTGTTCCCATGGTGCTTGGCAAATCCCACAGAGCAGTGACACTGAGGACAATGGGAGAAATGGCACAGATCTCCCTGCTTTGGCAATATTCCAGCATTGGACACGGAATGCTGTTCATCTTCCTCCAAGCTATTCCACTGAACCACATCGTTGGCTCATTGCCATTCTTGGGGTTGTCCTGTGCAGGGCCAGGAGCTGGACTCGATGATCCTTGTGGGTCCCTCCCAGCTCGGCATACTTGGTGATTCAGTGAGCTGCCGCCGAGCACACGGAGCAGGACAGGGCGCCGGGAGGTGCAGCCCAGTGACGAGCGCAGGCACAGAGCTCAGTGTTTATTGGCTTTGCTCCAGACAGTCTGTACAAGCAATAAGCCACTTGCACACACCACACACACCCGCGGCTGCCTCAGCTCCGCGGGCAGTGAGTGGGACCCCGCCTTGGCGAGCGGGGCTGCACCAAACCCGCCCAGACATCGCGGTGCCCGTGTGTTCCCGGCGGGGACCGGGCTGCGCTCCCACCGGGGACCGGGCTGCGCTCCCACCGGGGACCGGGCTATGATCCCACCGGGGACTGGGATGTGCTCTCGGTGAGGACCGGGCTGTGATCCCACCGGGGATTGGGATGTGCTCTCGGTGAGGACCGGGCTGTGCTCCCGGCGGGGACTGGGATGTGCCCCCGGCAAGGACCGGGCTGTGCTCTCGGTGAGGACCGGGCTGTGCTCCAACCGGGGACCGGGCTATGATCCCACCGGGGACCGGGCTATGATCCCACCGGGGACCGGGCTGTGCTCCCACCGGGGACCGGGCTGTGCTCCCACCGGGGACCGGGCTGTGCCCCCGGCGGGGACCGGGCTGTGCCCCCGGCGGGGACCGGGCTGTGCTCCCACCGGGGACCGGGCTGTGCTCCCACCGGGGACCGGGCTGTGCTCCCACCGGGGACCGGGCTGTGCTCCCACCGGGGACCGGGCTGTCCCCCCGCCGGGGACCGGGCTGTGCCCCCGGCGGGGACCGGGCTGTGCTCCCACCGGGGACCGGGCTGTGCTCCCACCGGGGACCGGGCTGTGCCCCCGCCCCCGCAGCCAGCAGCAGCACCGATGTCCCTCCCTCGGTGGGAGCCTGTGTGGGGAGCAGCACTCCCCAGACTGACTCTGCTGTCACGACAGAGCCGTTCCTGAGCTCCCGCCCTGCAGTTCCAGGGCAATTCCATCCTATGCTACTCCACACTGCACAGACACCGCCCAGCTGGCGAGCCGGGCCACTACGGCTGCTCTGCAAAGCGAGTCCAACACGGGCTGCCCTCCCAGACACGGAGACCCCCTCGCTGTCTGCAGCAAAGCGCTTGTGGGGCTGCTGACCTGGCCTTGCAGGCTGAAAAAGCCCGGGCACGTAGAGCTGAGGAAGGGGGATGCACCCATGGAGGGGGGCTGAGATGGGAGGTCCCAGGTGGGGTTTTCCAGCACCCACCGGGAGATGCTGCCACCCTTGGGATCAGCTGTCAGGGCCCGGGGAGCCCGCAGGGACAGAGCTGGATGAGCTGCAGCCTCCCCCGTCCCTTTCCCCTTCTGCAAGGGGCTGGCAGGTGGCTGTGAGCACCACGGCATCCTGCCCGGAGGGACGGCACCCAACACCAGCCACTGGCGCTGCCATGGGAGAATGCGACCAGTGAAAACGTGGGACTGATCCCGTCCCGTGGAACACAGGTGATATTCCCAAACTGATCAGCCGGGTTCTGGGGGGCACTGTCCCTCCAGCAGGATCTGCTGCCCCAGGTGAGAGCATGGCTCTTACCTGTCCTTCCTGCTGAACCCTTCCCTCCTGCTCCAGGAGCTGTCCTGGCACCTCTTGAGGCTCAGTTGTTATTGTCTGCCTGGAGGCTATTTTCAGCATCTTTATGCTGCTCACCTGCATCCACTCTAGGTGAAATCCTGAGGAAATCCTGACTATTTATCCACTTCAACCTTCTTCCTTCCCTGGCCATGAATTGAGAGCTCTGCTGGGAGTTGTTTTCTTTTCTCAGCAGACTCATTGGTGCTGTGCTTCCCACGGGCTCTCCCTGGCACCTGTACCACGGGAAGGATGACAGATGTTCCTTTGTGCACCTCTCTGCCAGCCCAGCAGCAGGGATGTTTAACTGGCTGAGCGACCCAGCCCAGCCGTGGGGGGTTCTCACCTCCCACCCACCTGTGCCAAGGGTAGGACTCCCACAGGACTCCCACCTCAGCCCAGAGGAGCCAAGGAGATCCAGGGGCTAAAGCAGACTCCATATTCAGGAGCCAAAGCTTCCATGTTCATCCTGGGGGAGCATCACTGTGGCACCTTCCAGGAGGGCTCTGCTCCCTCCTCTGCCAGCTCAGGGCACAGAGCCACAAAGTCTGAGGACATCAAATAGAGAGATCCCTCATGACATGAAAGACCTCAAGGGGCTGGAGCATGTCCAGAGAATGGCAGCAGAGCTGGAGAAGGATCTGGAGCACAAGTCTGATGAGGAGCAGCTGAGGGAGCTGGGGGGGCTCAGCCTGGAGAAAAGGAGGCTCAGGGGGGACCTTCTCACTCTCTACAACTCCCTGACAGAAGGGGGGAGCCAGGGGTGTCGGGCTCTGCTCCCAGGGAACAGGGACAGGAGGAGAGGGAACGGCCTCAAGTTGCATTGCAAGAGGTTTAGATTGGATACTGGGGAAAATTTCTGCACTGAAAGGGTTACAAAGCATTGGCACAGCTGCCCAGGGCAGTGGTGGAGTCTCCATCCCTGGAAGTGTTCAAAAAACGTGTAGATGTGGCACTTGGGGTTCAGCAGGCGTGATGGGGTGGATGAGCAGCCCAGAACGCTTCTGCCACCTGCATTGGCTCTTCTCCCCCCACTCAGCCTCTGTCCCTGCCTCCCAGTGTCACAGCCAGCTCCCCTGCCTTCTGAGTCCTGCCGTGTGGGATGGGGCTTTGGAAAGCCACTGAACCGGGATAAAAGCTCTAAAGAACAATGTGCATGAGTGCTCAGCCCCAGCACGCTCTGGCTGCGCTCTCTGCTCACAGACGAACTGAACTGCAGGTGACAGCTTTGGGCCGGATCGGGGCAGTGGGAAGCATGTCCAGCCCCTGGGGCCACCAGCGTTCACACAAACCCTGTGTCCCCTTAGCCAGAAAGGCCAAGCCAGGCAGCCCCCAGCTATAAATACCAACAGTCCCAGGCTGTGGGATAGCTTTGGAGTGGCTTGGGATGGGCAACCACTGTGCTGATGTGGCCAAAGAGACCGGCCAGCCCAGAGGTTTGGTGTTTCCTGAGGTGCTACCTCCTCTTTTTTGGCATTGCCTCTTCTCTCAGTGCTGTGGGAGGCTGCCAGGGCCACAGGTTGGGTGGGAAGCCACGGCTGCTGAGAAGAGCAGGAAGGGCTTGCTGAGGCCCTGTCTGTCTCCAGCCAGGGAGTGCCTGGCTGGACGAAGACTGCAGCTGTCCTAAAAAACTGAGATGATTCTCCTCAAGAAACAGCAAATGTACCTGGCCTGGCCTCGGCACAGGGAAAGTTTTTGCTTTGGCCACAACAGAACTGCAACGCCAAGTGCTCCCCTTGCCCAGGGGCGTGGGAGCCCCTAAAAATACTCCAATAACCATCCCACCCACCCCACCAAACCCCTTGGTTCACTGCAGGTCTCCTCCGGGAGGATGCGATAGCACTGGAGCTGCAAGCTGCTGCCACACGCCGTGGAAGCTGGAGCTGTCAGGGCACAGAAAGAAAGAGGGAATGAGACCCAAGGGAAAGGGCATGAGATCTGCCTGACAACTGCAAGAGTGGGATGGAGGCAGTGACTCTGGGAGGAGGAGCGGGAATAAGCCCTGACAGGCCATGACTACTCAGGGCCAGCAACACTTCAAGGCAGGGGACAACGGTGGTGGCACAGACTACTTCTGGAATGCTGGCCCAAGTGGCTCCAGAAAGCCCTGAGCTCAGCAATGCCTCTGTCAGCTCTGCAGCTCTCGCAGAGCTCCAGGCTGTGACTTGGCAGCACCAAGAGAATCTCAAGCTGGTCAAGAACAGGTCATACCCACAGAACCACCCAAACTGGGGCTGAGGCAGGACCCCTGTGGGGTGGGCACTGGGGCAGGTGGGTTCAGCCTGTCCTCTGGCAGCTCCAGGCAGGAACAAGCTACTCTGGGACTCCAACCCACTGGGATACACAGTGGAATGCAAAGCACAGCCTGAGGTTCAGGACGTGAGCCCAGCCCTCGTGCTCTGCAGTTCCTTGGTCCGTGGGCACGGCGGATGGACAGGACTGCCAGCACACGGGTGTCACGGGCTGTGACATGGGCTGCTCACCCCTTCGGCTGGTGGAGCCACATAAAACAGGGGCTGGAGGGACACTTACCAGCCACTGCTCTAAGCAGCATCGGTCTCGGGCTGAAATGCTCCAGGCCTGCAAGAAAAGAACCGAACCAAACCAATCAATCAGTGGGAGATGACAGCCACGACCTGAAGAAAGGAGAACCTGCAGTGGTGTCACCCTTGGAGGGAAGGACACTACTGGGACAGAGCAGCGGTCCCAGCCTGGTGGGACCTCAGCTGCTGCTCAGGGGCTGAGGATGCAGCAGGTCAGACCGAGGGCTGGGGAGCACAGAGCGGGACAAACCAGTCACAGAGCTCTTTGCACACTTATGGCTCCAGCCCAAGCGCTCATCTCTGCACCGGTGCAAAGCCCCAAAGGCTTCAGTGCCCTAAGCTGGAGCCGAGAGCAGGGAGCGCTGGCAGCACTGGCAGCACTGATGAGTGAGCAGCAGCCGCAGCAGATCAGTTGTCTGAGGCCCTTCCAGCACACAGGGCCCGGTGCCCACTCCAGAGGGACATGCCAGCCATGAAAGGCTGAGCCTGTGCCCTGAGTGCTTGAACAGACTCCGAAGGGTGCTGACACAAGCACGGAACCCTTGGCACCAGGAAGCACGAGGCGTTCTTGCTTTCAGCTGCGTGTGGCCCTGACAGAAGAGAACACCTTCCTCCCTGCTCAGCAGCTCCTGGGAGGTGGACTCTGAATCTGCTTCTCTCCCCCACTCCGTGCTCAAGACAAACAGGGGAAGGTGCCTGAGCACCTGCCCGGCCCTGGGCACTGGCTGAGGATGTCCACATGGAGAGGCAGGGCTGGGACCCGGGTCCCAGTCAAGACCCAGGACGTGGCTTTGGCAGCAGCTCACTGTGGGAAGTGGGTCCCACCGATTCAGCTTCTCCCTGATGTGGTGGACGGGGGCTGGCACGACTCACGAGGGTCCCATGTCCATAAGGCAGGAACATCCCTCCTCCCTGCTCCCCATTTTACTCTGAAACTCAGCTGCCAACGAGAGGGCTCCAGTTACAAGTCAGCAGATGCTTTGCATGCCTGAGGGAGGTTATTTCATCTGTCAACAAAACCTGATGCTTGGGGACCCCAGGTCAGCTTTAAATTGCTGTGACAGAGCATTTGGCAGACCTCCCTCGAAGAGCCAAAGCAAGCTTAAACCATGTCAGCACGTACAGAATATACAACAGAATATACACAGAGTAACGTAACAGAGTGTATACTAATATACTAATATACAATAGCCCAGTATTATGTATACAGCTAATGTATATGTATATAGTTGTGATCTAGAGGGGTTACCTAGCCATAAGTGTGCTTCTTCAGCTGTGCTTAATTCCATGCAACCAGCACAAATGTTAGACCTGTGCTGGAGAAGGTGGGAATGGGCAGAGGATGCTCTGGATAAATGCACACACACAGAGATCTATATGTGCACATACATTCCTCTGTGCACTGTGCACCATGCTGGGCACAGAGCACTGCTGCAAGGTGTGAAACAAGCTCCTGCAAGCCATGGGTTACAGGACCACTCTCAGACTCTGTGAGTATTCAGCACTGAAATGGAAAAGAAATAAAATCCCAAGCAGGTGCTTTTTTATGGCCGAAGAACATAACCCTCTTTCTTTTCCCATAAACCCTAGATCCCCCTTGCTTTTCTCCTTTTCCTTCTCCTTGCCTGGCAATAGGACCCCACACTGAGTTTTCACTTCTCCCTCTCCTGTCACTTAGGTCATAGTAAACTCTGGAGCTGGCTGAGCCCACTGTGACACGGCTGTCCAGCTCTGCTCCATCAGCACGGCGCATTCTGGGTCTCTGAGCCTGCTGTGAAGGGGCTCAGCAACAGAAATAAACCCTTTCCCCCTCACCCCCGAGTGCCTGCGCAGTGACTGAGGACAGCTCACACAATGCTGCAGTGCTGCCTCCAGGTCCTGCCTGGCACGGCCACTGCAGCCCATTGGGATGCCGGACAGACCTTGGGCTGCTGCACCAGGAGCTCCACTGGCACCCAGGGACCACACACTGGGAATGGGCTCTCCATTGCCATGGAGGCTCCCAAGACAAGCCACGGTCCCATTCTCAGACAGACACCAGGTGAATGATGGAAGCTGCTCTGCCGACACGTCAAACAATTCAGAACACTTAATGAGATACCCCCTTCAAACAGGGAGGAAATGCTGCCACCTCTTCCTCTGCTCTTCTCCACATGGCCAGAGCTCCTGCCCCACACTCGCATGGAAAACACCCCAGAACCATCTTGTGTCCCTTTGCATCTCTATCTCCACAGCCTCCCTCAGCGCACTGCTGCCCCACGGCACACCTCCCACCGGGAGCCACCAACACCACCAGGAGCTGCCAGCAGTTGTCCTCTCACCCCAGCCTGCTTAAGGCTTGCCAGAAAGAGTCCAGAGGTGCAGGGAAAGACAGGAAAAAAGAAGGCAAGGAGAGTGAGAGCCAAGACAAGATGCCCTTGGAGAGCAGTGATTACCGGGAACCCTGGCGGTGTCTCCTGGAGCCAGCCTGGCGCTGCCGTCTTCTCTCATGCACCTCTGTGTCTACTGTCTCCTCAGCCACTTGCTCTGGAAGCAGAACAGAGAGAGCTGCAGCTCAGGGACCAGCTCCTTGCAGAAGTCAGCAGGCCCTGAGGAGGCTGCTGGGCAGTAGCTGCTGGTGGGGCTGAGCACAGTGGGCAGTCAGGAGTGGCACTGCCAAGCACTGGAGCTGGTGCCAGGCTCCAGAACCTCTGTGCTGCAGCCCACTTCCCTTCCTCAGCTGAAAATGCTTGATAAAGCCGCTTAGGTTTGGTGCCTTTTTTTGGGTGGCGCGTATGGAAACCCAGCACAGCGACCTCCTGAAGATCACAGCTGCTGCACAGTGCCAGAGACCATCCGAGAAGTCAGGAGGGACCTCAGCCAGGGCTCACACCTGGCCCCCACAACCAGCACGAGGCAGTCCTGGTTTGCAGCGCAAACCTTGAAACGGTGGTCCCCAAGGATTTCAGGGACATCCTCCGGGCCTCCCTCTTCTCCAGGCTGGCCCACAGGGCTGTCTTTACACCGCATGAAGGCAGTGCAGCGTCTTTCCATACGTTTCATAGGAAGCACATCACCTGCTGCCTTTCTCACGCAGGTCCAGGCAGCTCAGAAGAGCACAAAACCAAATGGCCACCTCCCAAATCCCTTCCCATTTGGAGGATTGGCTTCATCCCGTCGCTGCTGGGTCCCTTCCGTGCAGCTGGTGCAGCTGGAAGCCTGGTCTTGGGCTCTCTGTGTCACAGGGCCCATTGTGAACACACTGATCCTGCTAAATATGTGTGCATTTAGCAGCATAAGGAGGTATATAAATAAGCTGTGGGATATAAATAAGCTGCGGTTTCCAAAATTAAATCTGCAGGATGAGGAAGTCGGTAAAGCAGCTTTACCTGGGTGTGATATAACAGAGGAAACTAAAATTAGGAAGGCTTTCTTCCCTTCAGCACACAATACTTACTACGTGCCTGTAGAGCTGGTCAAATTGATTTTTGGCAACATATTTATGGTAAAACAAAGCATGGATTTAATAATTTGTGTTCCTTTTCTTCATCAAAAATGCTTGCTGTGATTGTGGGTAGAAGCAATAAAAGCTTCCAAAAGCTTCCACCAGCAGTAATTGCCCGTGATGTTTTGGGGAGGGCAGTTTTGGAAGTGGACTTCTGGGCCATGGAGGAAGGGCAGTTTGTAAGGGGAGAACATTAAATTCGATTCTGGAGTCAATGACATGTTTGCAAACCAGGCTGAGCAGCGAAAGCCTGGGGAAGGGATTCAGTGCCCGTGGAGTGGGCTGACCCGGAGGAGCCAAGGGAAGGCACAGCCAGGAGTATCCATACCCTCTGCTGCCTCAGGAATCCCTGGTGGTGGGTCAGGATGAGGACCACCGCCTCTTCTCGTTCTGTCTGTGACCCCAGACACAGCCAGAGAGCATCCCACGGAGCACACCCAGTGCCACGTGCCATGAGCGTGCCAGCCACACGTCCCCAGGATTATCTGCCAGGCCAGCGGGAGCATCTGCTGTGCTGACCCCATTCCAGGGCTCTGTAGACACAGAGTTCAGGACAATCATCCCTGGGCATTGCCCCTCTTGAACCCAAGACCCAAAGACAGCTCTTGGCTGGATCTCCCTGTAGGTTTGTTCCCTACGAAAAGCAGCCAGAGGGAAATGCCCACTTGCCCGACAGATAATACTGAGAACTCAGAGCTGGACTCTGGGTGCCAAGAAGGACACTGAATATTTGGTTGGGATATTCACGCATGGGATGGCAAAGCCAGGAGCACCGTTCCTGCCAGCCTTGGCTGAAGGGGCAAAGGCAAATGCCTGCGTGGGGAAAGGAGATTCCTGCAGCTGAAATCTCCCAATTTGGCTCAACTCACCAGTCTCTTCCACAATATCCTCAGTGCTTCCAGGAGGAGTGGGGGTTTCCTGTGCAAAAACAAAGTAAGAAAAGAATAACCACCTCAGGCTGGTGCTCCTCAACATGTCCTCAGGCCCTGAGAGAGGAAGAAGAAGGACACTGAGGGGCTGGAGGGTGTCCAGGGAAGGGAAGGGAGCTGGGGAAGGGGCTGGAGCAGCAGGAGCAGCTGAGGGAGCTGTTGGGGCTCATCCTGGAGAAAAGGAGGCTCAGGGGGGACCTTCTGGCTCTGCAACTCCCTGACAGGAGGGGGGAGCCAAGTGGAGGTTCAAGAGCTCTGTCTTGGTTCTGCTCCCAGGGAGCCTCAAGCTGTGCCAGGTGACATTTATATTGGATATTGTGAAATCTTCACAGAAAGGGTGGTCGGGCCCTGGCACAGCTGCCCAGGGCAGTGGTGGAGTCCCCATCCCTGGAGGGACTTAGAAGACCTGTGGATGTGGCGCTTGGGGACACGGTGGCCTTGGCAGTGCTGGGTTAATGGTTGGACTTGACGGCCTTAAAGGTCTTTTCCAGCCTTAACAATTCTATGTTCTATGAATCTGTGATTCTGGGGCTCTCCTGGGATTAACAGCAGCACCGTGGGGACAGAACTGCCACCCTCCTGCTCTCAGCACCATCAGCACCTCTCCACCCAGCCCAAGTCCTTCAGTCATGCTGCTCTGAAACTACCTCAACAGCTAAGTCCTTCCCCTCAGGATGGTTTCTTCCTTTAATTAAAATAGACAGCTTTCCTCAAAAGACAGCTGTGGAAATTGGCACTCTTTGCTGCAGAGTTTGGGCAGAAGAGCAAGAACTGCCCTGTCCATCCTTCTGATAAACACCACTAAGGGACTGACAGGCAAAGAGAAACTGCAAAGAACAATGCTGCCCCCAACCCCGTAAACAGAAAGTTACAAGTGTTTCGTGTAGGATGAGCAAATATTAGAGATTTGTGTATGAAAAAGGACTAAACTCTCACAACACACACCACCACTCAAGCCCAGTTAAACACACCCGGTCCCCCTGCAGCTCCACCAGAGCTGCCTGAAGACACGTTCAGGTCTTCAGGAGCTGGACGTCACCTTCTTACAGCAAAAGAACAGATCCAGGAACCTGCTCACTTGGACCTGTAATGCCTGATGAGTCTTTCTGAACTCCACTGAATGATAAATGCAAATACCTCAAAACCCACACGGCATTTTCTAATCTATCCAACTCAGCAGCCACAGCGTATCCAGAAAAGAAGTGAATTAGGAAAGGAAATGGGGTGAAGTGATGAATCTCCTTAGAGGTTCAGAGTTTATGATGGAAACACTGACTACACTGATCCCAGGGGTGCTGGAGCATTTGGTGCTTTGTTATTTGGGGTAGCGAAGGAAATCACACATTTAATTCAGGTCAAAGATATCCCTTGCAACCCTGTGCCATGTCAAGCCCCCCCTGGCACTGCCTGCTGTGCCCTCTGCTGTCGAGCTCCTCGCGGAGCCTCTTCTCCCCAAAGCTCAGGAGTTCCCTGAGTGGGTCCTTTCCTTGCCCACCACAGCATCCAGCTCAGAAAGCCTCACGCCACGGGTAGGAAGGTGCATAAACCTTATTTTCACCAATCCCAGGACCCCTCCTGGGCTTTGCACCGTGTCTCACTCCTGTGCTCGCCCTGCTCCGAGCGTGAACTGGTGGCTGAGGAGGAGGAGGAGGAGGAGGCAGGGAGCAGAGCTGTGCTGGAGCGAGGTGCAGGCACTGGGGGGCAGTTTGCAGGTCTGGGGGCTGAGCTGTGCTTTGCTCCTGCTCGGTGACTGCAGGTGCAGTGTCCTGCAGTCTGCCACCAGAGCTGCACACCAAGAACCGGGGACACGAGCGACTTCTGGGCTCCCACACTGCTATTGAATGTTGAGGTTGTTTCAGATTGTTTTCCAGGCTGAAGGGTTATAATGAATGGGCTGAGTCCACACTGGAGGTTGAAGGGGAGGGGGTTCTGTCCCTCCGCTCTGCCCTAGTGAGACCCCACCTGCTGCCTCCAGCTCTGGGGGCCTCAGCACAGGGGAGGCCACGGAGATGCTCCCCAGGCTGGAGCACCTCTGGTGTGGAGCCAGGCTGGGAGAGCTGGAGGTGTTCACCTGGAGAAGGGAAGGCTCCCGGGAGAACCTAGAGTCCTTTCCAGTGCCTGAAGGGGGCTTATAAAAGAGAGGCAGAGCAATTTTTTCCATGGACAGACAGCGATAGGACAAGGGGAACATTTTTAAACTGAAGGAGGAGAGATTTAGATTTTTAGATTTGGTATTAGGAAGAAGTTCTTTCCTGTGAGGGTGGGCAGGCCCTGGCACAGGTTGCCCAGAGAAGCTGTGGCTGCCCCATCCCTGGGGCCAGGTTGGATAGGGCTTGGAGAAATCTGGTCTAGTGGAGGGTGACCTTGCCCATGGGCCACGACACAACTGGGTCATGAAAGAAGATGAGCTTTAAGGTTCCTTCCAACCCCAACCATCCTGTGAGTCTCGTTCTGTGCCTGGGCACTGGTGCTGTCAACAGCTGGTTTGCGTTTCAGCCACCTCACAGACAAGGTTTTCCTGTACCCTTAGAGTTGCTTCTCACTCACCTGTAAATGACCCCCTCTGGACTCAGAGGAGCTCCTGTGGCTCACGGCAGCTGGAGCAAGGATTTGTGTTTCTCACTGGAATGGCCAGTCTGAGCAGTTGAACGGGACTTAACCTTTCTGCTCAGTGTGCAGACCTCTCCGAAGGCAAGACTTGCTGGGGACCTGCTATGTGGGCTCTTTGCTGAGCTCTGCCTGCCCTCCAGAGGTGCACTTGAACTGCATCACCCATCCAAGGGCTTGAAATCACCCAAAGAGACCACCTGAGCCACCCCAGAGGAGGGCTGCCTCATCTAGGCTTCCCTGGCATCCTCTGGCATCCAAACCGTGATGTCTTTCAGCGGGTTAAGCCTGATTGGTGAGAAGGAGCAAACAGAGGAATGGAAAAATACAGAACAGATGGGAAAATCCTACCCAGTTATCTCCCAGATTGCACTTTCAGGAGCTTTCCTTCTGGCAAAGGTGTGCTGTGACATTAATTTGACCTCTCTGCTTTAAAGACTGCCAAGGGCTCCTGCTCTCCACTGGGATATCTGAACTGGTCATACTGGCACAGTCCTGCATTCCTGTGGGGGCCTGACTGTAACCCAACACTGCCTGGGTCAGGCAGTCCATATCCTGCAGCAATCCACCTTCGGGAGCAGGATCCAGGCCCCGTGGCTCCTGCTGGGAGCTGGGTACCCCGTGAACACCCCTTGCAGAGGGCAGGCGGCAGCGACTTAAGGGCGATGCCTGCACAGAGACAGGTTTCAGACAACAGACAGGATTTCCGAGACTTTTCCAAACAGGAGCTGTGGGTTTCCTGGGAACGCCACTCAGCAGGGATGCCCACAGCCTGGGGCCAGAAGATGAACAAGAGCAGCCAGGAAGGAGGTCAGGGAGATACTCTGAGGGCTGGAGCCCCTCTGCTCTGGAGACAGGCTGGGAGAGCTGGGGGGCTCACCTGGAGAAGAGAAGGCTCCGGGGAGACCTGAGAGCCCCTTCCAGTGCCTAAAGGGGCTCCAGGAGAGCTGGAGAGGGACTTGGGACAAGGGATGGAGGGACAGGACAAGGGGGAATGGCTTTAAGCTGAAAAAGGGTAGGTAGAGATTAGGCATTAGGAAGGAATTCCTGGTTGTGAGGGTGGGCAGCCCCTGGCACAGGTTGGGCAGAGGAGCTGTGGCTGCCCCAGCCCTGGGAGTGTCCAAGGCCAGGGTGGATGGGATCCTGAGCCACCAAATACAAGCAGTGATTTGCTCCATCCTTCCTCAGACTTAGTCCAAGAGATGAACTCACTGCACCTGAACCCTCCACCAGCCAGGGCAGGAATGGCCTGGGGGGCATCAGGTCCAGCACCAATGGCCATGAAAGGGAGGGGATTGTCCCACCCTGCTCTGCACTGGGGCAGCCTCAGTGCTCAGTGCTGGGGCAGTTTTGGGTGCTACAAAATAAAAAATATCTAAAGCTACTAGAGAGTGTCTAAAGGAGGACCACGAGGATGATAAAGGGTCTGGAGGAGAAGCCGTAAAAGGAGCTGCTGAGGGCACTTGGTTTGTTCAGCTGGAGAAGAGGAGACTGAGGAGAGAGCTCTTTTGGCTCTTCAATCCTCATGAGGGGCAGCTGAGGGGCAGGTACCAATTTCTTCACTCTTGTCACCAGTGACAGGACCCAAGGGAACAGCTGGAGCTGAGTTGGGTCAGGCTTAGGTTGGATCTCAGGAGAAGGTTCTTCCCCCAGAGGGTGGTGGGCACTGACCAGGCTCCCCAGGGCAGTGGGCACGGCCCCAAGGCTGCCAGAGCTCCAGGAGGGTTTGAATAATGGGACAGGGACAGGGTGGGATTGTTGGGGTGTCCGTGCAGGGCCAGGGGTTGGACTGGATGGTCCCTGTGGGTCCCTTCCAGCTCAGCATGTTCTGTGTTTCTGTGAAGTGACTCAGGACACCCTGAGAGTGATTTCAGCCAACACCAGCTCTCCACACTCGCAGTGGGCTAAAAGCATCCCCGTGACAGCTGCTGCAACTCTGCTGGGGAGCTTTACCAAAACCGACCTTTTTGTGATTCCCTCACTGAGTTTCCTCCTAGTCACTTCTCACTGTTCCCCTGTCACTACTCTGGGCTTGCCCTGCTCTCTCCACCTGGCAAATTCTCTGGGCTTAACAACCCTGTCTGGGTTGTCCTTTACAGCCATGGCTTTCAACCCTCTTTGTTCAGCCTGGGGAAGTTCCATTAGCTACTCTGGACTTCCCCCTTTCACCCCTGTTGTCCCATGACTCCTGAAATTCATCTTGGGACTCGTGTTTTTCATCCCTGATGAAGCCAATATTGATGATCCACCATGAACTCTGGTCCATAGACTCGGGTCCTATCCAGCTTCCTGTCCCAAGATTCCTCACCTTTCCTTCTTTCTCAGGCATGCTCTCATCATATTTTATATTCATCTGCTTTTCCAGTTTACCACCCAGTTCCCCTCCTCTCTATGCTCCTGTTGCCTTCACTTATTTTCTTCCAGTTCCTGCTGGAAGCCCCAGTGCCAGTAATCACCTCCTCTGCTCTTACATTGCTTCTCATAGTCTTTTCATTTCCACCCATTACATTGATGTTTTACCTTAATGTCTCCACCCTTACATCCCCTCTTGGATGTCTGCAGCACCTCTGTCACCTTGATGGACCACAGACATTCTTTATTTTTTAAGGAAAACTTGTGCCATTTCCCTTCTGTCCTAATCATGTTGGACTCTCTCCCTCAGTGTATTAATTGGCAGCTCCAACCTGCCTCTGCACACCAGGTGTGACTGAGTTCTGGTCATTCACCTTCCTCATCTGACCTTTGAAGATGAGTCTCTATTCCTTCTCCTCTTGCAGCCCCACACAGTCCTTTCCTTAAGGCTTTCTTACATATGGGATAATTGGCTCAATTTTTGGAAGGCAGGCTAAGGCTGTGTGTCCCCAACCTACCTCTGTGCACCCCAAGCCTTGGTAGGTGGTCCATGAGCCACCTGCCTATGGAACAGTCTCCTGTTCAAGTGTCCCAGGTTCTAAGGGGACACGGGAAGGTCTTTTCCAGTCCAAATTAAAGAGGTGACATACACAAGGCAACAGTTTGTGTGTGCGTGTGTGTTTTATTTGTTTGATTTTAACCTAAGGGCATGCAGGACAATCAGCTGTCCTTTTAGGTTCAGGGATTCAGGGACAAAAGCATTTTAGAACCTCTCACAGTCCCAGCTTCTATGAATACATTTGGATAAAAAGCATTTTGTTGCCAGGCCATTCTCTGGCAGGAATGCACAGCTGGACTCCCTGTCCTGTGCCTGCTGCTCTACTGCAGGTGCAGGGCTTGGCCATTTTGTTGGCCAAACCACATTTCTGCAAGGGAAGGGAGCTCGTGCACACCCATTTCCATCTCACCCCCCTCTGGCCTTCAGGTTTTAACATCCTTCACCACATTTTCTTCATCTGATTTTCAACCCCAGCCACATTTGATGTGTAAGTTCATGTTTTCTGAAACTGAATTTGTGTCAGAGTGCCCAGTCCCACCTGTGCCTGCAGACAGGTGTGGCGTGGGCAGGAGCAGCTCCTCCCACAGCTCGTGCCAGGACTCTGCCAGGTACCAGACTGAGAGGAAAACATGCATTTACTGAACCTGGTCTGGAAAAACAAAGATGTCACAGAAGTCATTGGGCAGTCAGACACAAGGCTCTTCATTCAGTCACTACCAAAAAGCTGATTTTTAAGGCGCTCGCTTGAAAATTACTGGTGTCTACAGCAAATTCCCTGAAATATTCAGGCCTGCCCGAGTGTGTTTGCAGGCATGATTAGCTTTGAGAAGGATTCCTTCAGAAGGAAGGATCTGCCTGAACAGCCTGAAGCAAAGGCGTTAATACAGCTCAATGGAGCTCCCTTTCGGGGGAGTTTCAGTGACACACTGTGGTGGGAAGCCCACTGAGGAAGAGGGATTCATCATGCTGCACTAGTTCATCCCCCTATGACAATGTGGATTTGTGTTCACATACAAAGAAGAAACAAGAAAATTTAGGTATTTCCTTCAGGAATGAGTGACAAGGACGTTAACTCTTGGGACTCTTTGCATCAGGAGGTTTCTGTTCGTTTACAGCAAAAACTCAATGTGAGGCACCGAAGATCAACTACTGCCTTTAAGTCATGGAATGATCACAAGAACTACCTTGCCCAGGTAATACACATCTTGTTTTAAGGCTAATGTATATATTTGTTAATCTCTTTGTTAATTTGTTTAACTGGAATCAAATGGGATGAATTCTTTCTAGAGCATAAGTCTGTCCCCAACACCCTGAGTGTAATGGGAAGGCTCCTGCTCCTCAGACCAGTTATGCAGATGCACTGGCCATTTTTGGCCCTTTCATGAGGCTCTGTGGGGCTTGGGAAACGAGCCAAAGGAATTCTGAACCAGTGACCTGCAAACTGTAGAGCAATCTAAGAGAGTTGCCTGATTCAAACAGCCAGGAAAGGAAACACTGGAAGCTGGCAAGACTCTTCCAGTGAACTCCTGTTCATTATTTTCCCCTAAAATAACATCAGTTCTTTCTACTCATTTCCCCCCAAAGCCCAACCATCTTCTTGAGTCGATGTGCTCTCTCTCTTCCTTCATCTCACTCACCCAGTTCTATAAGCAAGTGCCACACCATTAAAATGCCTCATCACAAAGGCCCCCAGTGATACCAGATGGGCCACATGTGCAGCACAGTCAGCTTAGGAATGACCTGGGGGCTGGAACTTATTTGCACAACGCCCTCCAACAAATCAAACCCAGGAGCAGAGCTCTTGAAACCTTTTGAGAGCAAAGATCCACAGAGGGCCTTAAATATCCATCCTTTGTCAGTCTAATATTCCTACTAACATTCCTACTAATTTGTGACCTTACAACCTTCCTTTCATCTCCCTTAACCTGAATTTTACATCCCCTACTGAAGTGGGAAATCAATTCAACAAGCTTGAAAATGGAAACGGGTATAGGATGACAATACTGACTCATTCTCTGAACATTCTTTTGTCAGCTCCTGGAAGCAAGTCCACAAAAGCCTCCCACGAGCTGCCTAACAAAGCCCAAATGATAAAGTGCGTGTTCTTCTCTTGGTCTGTATGGATCCTTCTCCCTGAATGCTCGGGGTGGATCACACACCCCTCCCTTGCTGAGTGCTGGCTCACCTTACACGCTGCTGGGACAAGCTGGATCCTTACAGAGCTTGAGGGTCACACGCAGATTGTGACACAATGAACTCTTCGGCCAAGTGGAAGTTAAATCTTGCAAGTAAATAAACATCCTAATCTTCTGGACTCCAAATATAGCTGTCACTTCACTGTCACCAGCTGCTGAGGTAGAAAAGAGATTCAAGGAGAAGGAAATTCTCCGCCTGTAAATAAATACTTGTTCCTGATGATGGGCTGCAAACCTATTGAACCTTTGTTCATCTTGCTGGAACACCCTAGGTTTTCTCACCAGCAAGGAAAAGAGGGCAGAACCCTCTCCTTGCATTGAAAATTAGAAGTTCATCCTGCTTGGAATACACTTGATTAAAAGTCAGGGCTGAGGTACACACATGAGACTTCATGTTTCAGACACACAGCCTGATACCTGCCTAAATTATTTATCTGTGTGCAAGAGGGTTAAGGGATTGGGAAACACCTGGAGGGAGTACAGAGGTGGGGGACCTGGAGAGAAGCAAGGGCTTCAAAAGAAGCAGTGTTTTGTTTTTCCTGTACAAATGCGCAGATTTCCCTGTGTTAGAGGACATCCAGATTTCTGGAGATACTGAGACTCTGACTGGGCATAGCCCTGGGCAAAAATGCTGCAGCTGACTGTGAATTGAGAGAGGGGCCGGGCTGAGTGTCCTGTCCTTCCCACCTCACCCCTCTGTGGTTTCACAAGAGGTTTGACAATGGCCTGGGGCTGTGTCAGGGCAGGGTTAGGGTGGATCTGAGGAAAAGGTTCTTCCCCCAGAGGGTGGTGGGCACTGCCCAGGCTCCCCAGGGCAGTGGGCACGGCCCCGAGGCTGCCAGAGATCCAGGAGGGTTTGGATGATGCTCTGGGGCACAGGATGGGATTGTTGGGGTGTCTGCAGGGCCAGGACTCGATGATCCATGTAGGACATGCTGTGGCTCTACACATAGATCGGAGGCACCCTGAAACACTGCTGTGGCAGGCAGATTATCGTTCCTGAGAGCAAATGATACCTTTGAGGCAGAGAAGCTGCTCAGGTGTAATGACAGAGCTCCTCTCTGCCCAGAAACCTGCCTGCCTGCAGAACAACAGCTGCCACCCAGGCAGGGCCTGAGGGCATTACAGAAGCAGCCCGACAGTATTATCTCAGGTAATGCCATTTAAGGTGTCTGTCCCTGCAGCACGAGACCCACAGAGATTTAATCCTATGGCTGTCCTAGCCATCTGTGTAGTTTTCAGGGCCTCTGGTGGGCTGAAGGAGCAGACTGAACCGGGTGATGGACTGAAAGTGTGGAGGTTCTTGAAGTATAAATAAAACCACCCAAACCCCACCAGGAACGCACTGCAGGACGCCCTGCAGACCTGGAGAAGCGAGGGGGCCCAGGACTAGACCACAGTCAAGCTGGTGGGAGTGAATAGCCCCTATCTTCCCTCAGGGCTCTGCCAATTCTGCTGCGCTCACATGAGTCGTGGCTGTACCACCACCAACACGGCACCACAAGGACTTCCATGGGTACAACTCAGAGAAGCTGTGGCTGCCCCTGGATCCCTGGGAGTGTCCAAGGCCAGGTTGGACGGGGCTTGGAGCAACCTGGGCTGGTGGAAGGTGTCCCATGGCAGAGGGTTGGGAGAAGATGAGTTTCAAGATCCACCTCAACCTAAACTGTCCTGTGACTGTGACTCTCTGTTGAAGTTAAGGACATCACTGGAGATCGCTGACTTGGGTCATACTCTGCATTTCCAGTTGCAGGTCCATCACCTCTGGGCAAGCCACCATCAATTCTCCCAGCAGGTATCTCCCAGCCCCTGGTGACAGACACCCCTAGCACGCTCCTCCGAGCTCCAGCCCTTGCTGTCACAGGACACACACCCTTTGGAAAGGACTCCTGACTCACCCTCAGCTGGGGAAAGGCACTGACCTTCCCTCTGCTCGACTCAAAGCTGGCACTGTGGGTTTGCTAAAGCCATGCCTACATTTGGGACTTCCACCCCGTGCCTTGTCCCAACAGGCACACACGCTCTGCCACCCCTGGCACGTCCCACAGACTGGCTGGCAAGCTATTTTGCAGCGTGTGGGATGCCCACGCCTCTCTGGCATCTGCCACCACTCATTGCTTCTGGAAACAACCTGAAAAATAACCCTGCTCTGGTTAAATCTAACGAAGCAGGGAACCCTCTGAGTGCCTTTTCCCCAAATAACCTGCTCACTGCCCTGTCACACCTGCTGTCTTCGCCCACCTCCTGCTCTTCTGAATCCTTTCACTTGCTCCTGTTTTGCTGTAACGAGTGGACTGGCCAGTTTCCATGAGAACAGAGTAAGTGGGAAATGCGGGGGAAATCTAGAAATCACTTTTGGATCATAATGTATAGCAACAAATAGGAATTCTTAAGAAAATATGGATTCTCCCCTACTAGGCAAAAGCTGAGATGAGCGCAGTGAGCGACAAAAAAAAAGTTCCTGTCTCCCTCTAAACATCTGTTTTCATGACAGAACCGCTGATTCCAGTGAAAAATGGGATAATTGAAGGTGTCTGACAGCTGACCAACTGTGGCCAAAGTCCACTGAGAAAGTCCAATGTCCCCTGAGAAACCTGCAGCTAGGACTGCCTCTTGCCAACACTGGTTACAGTACCCTCATTTCCACAGATATTGCTCCTGAGTGCCCCTGCTCTAGCGTGGTGGTTTTCTCTTTCTCCATCCCTCACAGATCTCTGTTCCCTGCACAGCAGTGCCAGCAGAGCCGCAGGCTGCTGGAGAACTGGGCAGGAACTGGAAGCAGAGACCCTGATGGGGCTGGAGGAGAAGACTGGCGTGCTTACAGAAGAAGCTTTCGCTGCAACCCATCCTACCTCTGCTAGACAACAATTTCACTTTCCATAACTCTTCATGTGGCCTGTCCCAACAACTTACATCCCTCCAAAAGAGAGACAAAACTCTCAGAGGAAGGAAGAGAACGCTCTCCCCTCCCTGAGCAAAAGCATCCATGCCCTTGACCTGGGAGAGATCTGAAAGCCTTTGGACACAGCCACACGTTCTGCTCCCAGACAGCACGTTCTGATTTGGCTGCATCCCCCTCACCCTGCGCCCCCAGGGAACCATCCAAACACAGCTCCTGGAACTGTCCCAGCTCCTGGCCTTCCCCTGAGCACCAAACACCTGCCCCACGCAGCAGTTTCGGCACTAACACTATTCCAAGCAAAACTCGAGTTCCCCATTTCACTTCAGTGTCCAGACAACCTTTTAGCAAGCGATTTTTCAGGTTTGTTCAGGTTTCTTTCTCGCTGCTCCTAAAATAGAAAATGAAGGACAACACAAGACTATTCTGCTGCTCTGCTTCTGCAGGGTTATTGCTCTTTCCAGAGAGCAAAGGAGCTCATGTTAAAGTTTTCGGCTGTCCACACAAGGATCGTCTGCTGCATCAAGGCTGAACATAAAGGCAAATGCAGGGTCCTGAACATGGGGAGGAATAACCCCGTGCCCAGCCTGGGCTGGGGGCTGCCCTGGTGGGCAGCAGCTCAGTGGAGAAGGCCCTGAGGGTCCTGGTGGACACCAGGTGTCCCTGACCAGCTGTGTGCCCTGGGACAAGGGTGGAGGATCCTGGGGTGTGTGAGGAAGGGCATTTCCAGCGGGTCAGGGAGGGGATCCTGCCCCTCTGCTCAGCCCTGGGGAGGCACATCTGCAGTGCTGGGTCCAGTTCTAGAGCAGGACCAGTGGAGGCTGCAGAGATGCTGAAGGGACTGGAGCATCTCTTATGAGGAAAGGCTGAGGGAGCAGGGGCTGTTCAGGCTGAGAGGGGACCTCACCATGTCCATCAGTGTCTGCAGGGAGGGGGCAGAGAATGGACCAGGCTCTGCTTGGGGGGGTCCAGCAATAGGACAAGAGGAACTGACAGGAACTGATGCCCAGGAAGTTCCACCTGTACAGGAGGAAGGACTTTCCTGTGCAGTGGAACAGATTGTCCAGAGAGGTGTGGAGTGTCCCTCACCGGGGACATTCCAGAACAGTCTGGACACAGTCCTGTGCCCTGTGCTCTGGGATGGCCCTGCAGGAGCAGAGGTGGGACCAGATGACCCACTCCGTGTTCCCTTCCAACCTGACCCATTCTGTGATTCTGCGTGTGAGAACAGTGCACTCCCCTTTCTAAGCAGGGGAACATTCCCTGAAGGCGGATAGCATTCGATTAAACTGTGTGAAAATAGTGATCACAGCACCTTTTCTCCCCAGTCTGCAATCTGCCAACACAGTCATCTTCAACCACAGCAGAAAAATAAGCTAACACTGTTATTTTGCAACGTGATTCATTTCCTTCATGAAAAAGCATTGCTATTGTTTGAACTGTAGCAAGTCTAATAAAACAGCACATTCTTCAGTAAATGAAATTGGCCGCTAAATAAATCTGAATGACTGAGTAAGCTTGAATGACTCCTCCTGCCCATGTGCTCTGAACAACAGCCTCACACTCCATGTATCTGCCCCTCTGCCTTCCCCTGGCTGTACTGATTTCCTCACGCAGCTCCAGAAGACTTCAGAAGTTAAAATGCCCTGGCTCACTGCAAGGGCTGCTCACAGCAGCGCCTTCCTCAGCAAGAAATCTCTCTTGGTTCTTGGGCAGGGCACCATTTCTGACATCAGGGTCTCCTCTACAGGGAAGGCTTCGTGCTGGAACTCCCACCAGGATGTGGCACATTCCCACATCTCAGGAATGAAGAATACAAACAGCTGCCTGCATGGAGTGACACAGCCTTGCAGGGCTGCCATGAGAGCTGTCATCTCCAGGGCAAAATCTGATGTATTGCAATGAGGTTAATGATAAAAACATAAAGGTCTGCATCATTTCAGCCCCTAAAAAAGGGCCTCGGCCAAGGCAAGGGAATTTCTGCAGGTTGCCAATAGTGCCTTTCATGGTTACATAGTACACTGTGCATGATCATCATGCACAGAAGAAAAAATCCAGAGTAATTCCCATGGCTCAACACCATGCAGTGATTTCTAGAGAGGTGTCTGCGGAGCTCCTGTGCCCTCCTGGGCCAGACCCTCAGCTGGGCAAACTGGCAAAATGCTGCTGTATGTGGAGACAGCGGGAGATTCGTAACAGCTGAGGAGCCGCACAGTAATTTCTTGAAGTAAAAAATGATGCCTATTTCTATGGGAAGGAGTAATTTACATAATAGACACACACAGATGCATAGATGGTAATGCCAACATTTACACCTTTCACATGTAACATCCACGCCATGCTTCTCACAGAGAGCTGTCTCTGGATGACTGCTTAATGTGGAAATAAACAGTGCAAAAATAGGAATGTATTACCTCCAAAACAGCAAGACTTCCCCCCACCTCTTCCCTGTCCAAGTTCACGGACTATGCAATTCACCAGGATTCACCCCCTCAGCCAGGAGCTGAGTCTGACAGCCTTTCTAAGGCTCATACCTGGACTTTTGTGCAGCCTGACAGACGCTGAGAGTGTCTTGCCTCCTTTTCCGAGTGCTCCTTAGTTTCTGACACAACGTCATCATTTCTGTGCTGGTGGGACTTCTGCTCATGGTGGCCATCCCTTTCCCTGGCTTCTGTGCCAAACAAGACACGGTTTAGCCTCTCCAGATACTTATCCAGCTCTTCCTGAGTGTGCTCCAGTCGTTTGCCGGCAGCACTGGGGTAAAAGGAAGAGGGAGGTGGGATGGGTTTGCTCTCCCTGTCCTTCCTGGCCTCTTCCATGTGTGGTTTTTGCTTCATTAGAACAAGCACGATGACCATCAAGACCAGGCAGAGATACACAGCCCAGACTACTTCCATCTTGGTGGTGAGATCTCAGGAGCTGCTCGTGCCTGTTGCTGCACTCGCAGGGAAGAAGTCAAACGCACCAAATCCAGCCCGTGGTCAGCACTGCCCAGCTGCCCGTGCCCACGGGAGAACTGGTGCCAGGAACCACAGCACTGCGGGAGCTGATGTCAAGGCTGGGTTTTCTAAAGCAGGGTGTCTTACAAACCTTGCGTGGTTCTAAACATGCGAGCAGCACAAACAGCGAGCAGCAAAAAGAAATGCAGGCAGCACTAAAACACAAGATGATCTGTCACAGCTTCGTATGATCTTCAAACAGCAGTTATCTCCTCTTTCTTTGCTATGGAGCTGCAGGTTCAATGCTCCTCACTCTCCAGCCTTCTGTTACAGTGCTCCAATTGTTGCCTTGCTTGAAGTCCCGAGTTTTCCTTCTTTCTAACTCAAAGAGAAGGTAAGTTAGGATTGGGGTTTCCCTCCCCAAAGAAAGGGATTTTATCCTTTAGGTGTGATTAGATGCTGAGTCCACAGCCCACCCTCAGCACTCTTAAAAATCTGAGACAAGGTAATATCAGTCACCTGAGTTACAAGTTCAGTAGGACCAATTTGTTGGCTTCTTTCTGTCTTTGCTGCTCTTGGGAGAGGGAGTCCTCCTAGAAGCGGCTGCTGGGACTCTGGAGGTAATTCCAGCTGAACTTTGGGCAGATCCCTTAAAGATCCTCTGTGGGCTGCTCCTTGGTAACTCTGCCCCCTGACTACTCAAAGATGGGCAGCCCAAGGACCAATAAATGCAATTCAACTGACCCGAGTCCCAGAGAAGGGGTTGGACAGATCTACCGAGTAGTGCCCAGCATCCAGGGTGACAGCCAAAATGCCAGCAGGGATGGGAGGGGGCAGGCTGGCCATCCCCTGCTCCCTCCAACTGGGTCTGTCTGGAATGGGATTGCTTTTCCTAACCTTTGGTTGGGGGATCTGTTTACAGAGGAGGGTGCCAAGTCCAAAAGGAGCAGAGATCACACCCAGGTTTTTGCTGCTTCTCTATGGAAATACTCTGGGCCTCACCAGGCCACAGAAATAACGCTAAAATTCTTCACTTTGTTCCCAAAAGTGAGACCTTTCCCCTGCTGTACTACGTGAACGGTCTGAGCCAGGTTACAGCGCTCCTTTAGCCCGTTACTCCCTTTAGAAGCTGATCCTCAGCTTTTGGTTTTCCCACATCGGTGCTATGAAGCCAGTTTTGCTCTAGAGGCACTGTGGCACTTCACATTCCTTTCTGCCTGTCTTTAACTCATTCCTGAGGTCACAGCCGCGCTGGAATCTCCTGTAAGCACTCTGCTGCCTTCGAGCCCGGGGCTGGCACTGCTGCCCTACATTTCGGTGAGCAGGCACCAGATATGGTCTCCCAAATCCAGTCACCCTGCTGGAACTAAACTCAAATGCCAGGCCCAAAGCTGGAGGGAGGATGCGGAGACAGGCAGGTCAGAACTGAGCTCAATTTTCCACCAAAACTGAGCTACATTTCCTTAAAGCAAGAACAGTGGAACAGAGATGTCCAGGCAGGTGAGAATATGCCCCTTCTCCCTCACTGCTGAACATCATTAATGCCTTGGGGCATGGACCAAACCTCCAGCCACAGGTATTACAGTCACTAGCAGAGCAAAGCCCTGCCCCAAACCGGCAATAAAAAACATCACTTGAAACCCTAAAGAGCACTGAAATCCTAAAATAACACAATTTAAAAAAAATGTCACTAAGACTGCACTGTGGCCCCTCTAAAGGGGAAAGGATGGATGGATGGATGGATGGATGGATGGATGCATGCATGCATGCATGCATGCATGCATGGATGCATGGATGGATGCATGCATGGATGGAGCAGCCCACACTTCCTAACTCCTAATGACACTGCTTGTTTCCTTTCAAACAAATATAACACAGCAGAGGTACTTCAAGCATGGCAAAGCTGGAAAGTCAAGTACAGGCTGCTGTAGTTTCAGATGCAAAATACCACAGTGTTGCCTCTTCAACACACGGTCACCAAAGAAGAAACTTGGGCACATCTGTCAAAAACTCAGGAGGCATCACCTTGACTATGAAAACAGGGAGTGCACAGAGAAAGGGAAAATGCTTTGTCCAAGATGCCCACGTGGAACTGACACTCAGGGATCTGAGAGGTCACTTCAATGAACATTTGCCCTCCCATAGACACATATCTAAGTCCTCCAACAACAGAGCACAGGAAAAAGAACGTGGGCTGGATTTGCAGGTCAGCATTACCCAGACCTCTGGAAAACCACAGGAGCTGTTCTCATATCAGAATGTATTTTTCTGTGACCTATTTTATCTGAAGATAAACTGCTGGATCAGGTTACACCAAACACACACCTCATGGTATCTTTATTCTAATTGTGAATGCCCAATGAACAGCATAAGCATGAGGCAATTATGTAAGAATGCTTCCCAGAATAGTCCTGCAACCTTCCACAGCAAGGATTTTATGGTATTTTAGCAGCTCTAGCTTTACCTGAGACATTACAAGGGAAAAACCAACCATTTCCCAGATATCTGCTGCATAACCAGCCAGGAAAGCAAACAGCTGTAGCTCCAAGGTCACGTACAAGATGCTCCTTAATCTCAGTAAATGGCACGAAAACACTAAAAGTTTGACAAGGATGTATGTTTAATATAAAATTCTAGAAATCAAAACTAAAACAACTGTATCAGGTTGTTCCATACAGTCAAAGCTGTGCTCCATGGCAAATAAAGTAATAATGTGTCAACCTTGATTTCCAGCTTCCCCCACTGACTTCCAGAAGACATAAAGTCATCTCTTCATATCTTCCCCTATCATACATGTTACTCAGGTTCAGCTTCTCCTCATGCCCAGGCAGGAATTCTTTAAAATATTCTTTTAAAACATCTAAAATTAAAAAACACTCTTGCAGATGCAACTGCCTGCATCAGTCATAAAATACAAGTTTTTGGAGCCAACACCAGGTTTTTTAAAGTCTTTGCCAGCCCATATTCTCCACCATCTCTCAGCTGCTCTCAGCACTCCCTGGAATCTGCCCACACGCCCGTTTCTCACTTCTCACCCGGGCTGGCTGGACTATAAAAGGGAGGAAAGCACTGCTCCCTGGGGACACCTGATACCACGAAGCCTTGGACAGCACTCCTCTTCCTTCAGCTTTTCCAGGCTTGGGGGGGAAGATTTTCTGCAGGAACACAGGAGGTGGGTTCAGTGGCTGAAGCTGTATGGAAACACTGGAGACACACATTCAAAAAGCCAAAATTTAATACAAATCAAATGGAAGAGAGTCTTTGGGCTCTGTCAGGTTGTTTCACCACCACCCAAGCTTGGCATGCAGCTGATGTTACCTCTGAGTCACCGGTGGTTGCAACTGGACTACTTACAAAGTAAACTTTATTTAAGAACGGATTGTACGCCCTTCTGAGCTGGCCAGCACCCTGCTGCAGCAACAAAAATCTTTCCCTGTCTGGAAACAACAGTTCTTACATCCCTAGGCTGGATTCAATCAGTGTTGGCAGTTTTATTCTAAGTCTGTACCTGTTACTGAAAGAGTTGAATCAGCAAAAGTGGGTCCCCCCAGACCCCGAGCTCCACTCCCTCCACGTCAGTGCTGGCACACTGCTGGTGTTTGCTGGATGCCAGGAGCTGCATTCACACAGACTCATGGACTGGAAGCATCCAAAGATCCACTGCTGGTTCTTCACAGAAGCTGGATCTTCCTTCCAAACCGTTCCCCTCAGTATGCATGGCCACCTCAGCTGCTAGAAAAGCTCTGCTCTGTTTAAAAGCAACAGGAGAATGGGAAAGTCTCACGGGATAAAAGACAGATTTTACAGTTAATGTCAATTCTACAGGAAGAAAAACAGATCCTTCCACTGCTGACCTTTCAGAGGTGCCTCTCTACAGTGTGAGCACAGAGGAGCACTATTAGGCTGAGTCTTAAGGTCATATGGTACTAGGCAGACCTGGTTTAAACTTCTAGATAAGGCACTCTGGAACAGGATCCAAAGATTCATTCCCAACATTTCCTACTGCACAGCACCTCTCCACTGTTGTGCAGTTTACAGGAGATCTGGCACAGGGATTTTTTGCCACAGTTTTAGTCTACGAGCCTTTGCTAGAGGAAATTAAAGCGAAATTCTTCTCTGGAAGCCGTGTCACTGAATAAGCCTCCGTAAAGTGTCCTGGGTGACTCTGAAGGGGGTTCTGCTGAATCTTGGCTTTTCCATCAAGCTCCTGAGAACTTCCGGATGAACTGGCCGTTCTTCCTGTGGATGTTTCCCTTCATCCCCACGATCCTGGCAGACTTTGCAGCTTAAAGATGGGAAAAAAGGGCCGTGAGAGATGTTTACTCATCTCACATCGTGAGACCCCACTCTGCAAAGCAACAGGCAGGGCAGAAGTGAATCCCTTTCCTCTTCTTCTCCTCACCAAGAGAAGTTCTCCTACCTGTTTCCATGAGCTTCAGCTCTCTGCACAGCTCCTCCTGCATCTTCTTCCTGTAGTCTCCAAACAGGGCTCTCATGAGCTGACGCTTCTTCACCAGTGGAGCCTTGTCACTGCGCAGCGTCCTGATGGCCCGGAGAGCCTCCTCAGCTGCAGCAAAGGAGAAACAACACACAGCTTAAGGCTCCCTGCTGGCTCTGCCCCTGCAGTCCTGCCAACCCTGCCCACAGGAGACAGCTCTCCTTTACTTGAATGCCTACCCTGCTTTGGAGTGGGTTTCTGTGTCTTCAAGCCAAGTTCCAGCTGTTGCACACACCAGTCCAGCTCCTTCTGCAGCTGCTCATCTGACTGCCATCGACACGGGGCACGGGGAGCAAGAGGAAATAAGTCACCCAAAAATTGAAGCAGCAGTTGCTACACAAGATAAAGTCAGGACTATTGTGGTGATCAGTTTATAGACCCCATGACATTTTCCCTCTAGTGTTTTTCACTGGATAAACTAAAAGCACCTCACAGATGTTTAGTTGCAACTCATTGTCCCTATTTGACAGATTGAAAATGTGGCTGCCATTCAGAGGATGCTGTTGTCTGGAAAGCTGTTCACTGCCTTTCCTCTGAAAGAAGCTGTCAAATAGATGGGAGGAATAAGCACTAACAACAAAAAAAACCTATCTCCAAACCTGCACAAAATCAAAAAAGAAAAGCAAACAATGGATGAAGCCAGAAGCTGTGTCTTTTTTCTCAGCTCCTGTGTGCTTGCTAAACCAGAAATGCGTGAGAAGGAAGCTGAAGCCCATGGAGACGGAGGAAGCCAAGTGGTCATCAAGCAAAGCCAGCTGGCTAACTGAGCAGTGGGACAGGGAAACAAGGCTGCACCCTGGGACTCAAGCAATTCTTAACTGCTATGTACTGTAAACACAAAAGCCTCCACACTGTCTCCTCTCACCTACAACAGTCTCCTTCCAAAGGACTGGAAGGGCTTTACTTCACCTTCAAATCTTCCTACCTCTCCTGTACTCAGCAGTGTTTATTAGTAGGATGGAATGTTCCAGAGGCTGGTGAACACTCCGTGCAATTTCCTTGTAGAACATTAAGAAAAGAAAGGGTTTGTACAATCCTGTATGTCAGTACTGCTCAGCTGGCACTGTTTGTTAGTAATACCCACACCAGTGCTGAGAAGTAAAATAAAATGAAGACCTGGACCCTTAGCAGAACAGAAAACCCCAGGGTGTGCCTTAATGGTGTGTTGACACATAACTTGCAACTTCAGTGGGTTTCTGGGCCATGCCCTACAGTGGGAACCTTCTGGGAAGCACCCTGAGCTTCACCCCAGACCCCTGGCTACACCAGGGGGCAGCTCAGCGCCTTGGCTTTGCTCCTTGCCCTATGTGAACAACTCATCCTGCCTGGCAACAGGTGCAGGGCCTGGTTCAGCACCCCCAGGCACAGCTTGGCACTGACTGAGGGCAGTTACCTCCATTTGTGCTTTCCATTTTCTTAAGAAAACATGGCATCCAGCTCCCCAGGACTAGCTGTCACAAGCCTAAACATGAAATGTTTCAGCACAAGTCTGAAGGACCCTTAACTCCCTGTGCACTACGGAGGCTCCTCAGCTGTGTAGCAGAGAAAGCAAACAGCTGCTGGAAGAAGTGAGCAGCAACCTTGGTCTTTAGGCTTTCATCTCAAGGCAGTATGCTAATTGTCCATCTGTGCAAAGGGATAAAGTGTCTCTTTAGCTTAAGGGTTTATAAATTATGGGATCCCGTCAATATTTAACTACCTGAGAAGCCTTCTCATCTTGTTGGGAAGTCTCTGTATTTTGACAGCTTTTAGCTTCTGCCTTTGCCTTACTGCTGGTCTCAGTTTTTTCTGTCTCCTTTTTACTGACAGGTGGTTTTTGTTTCTTCTTCTTTTTCTTCTTCTGGGCAGCTCCATCTCCTGTTGATTTCTCTGTCACTGCCTCATCTGCAGGAGCAGTCTCTGTTTGGGGGATCTGTGATGTGACAGAGCTTCTGTCCTTTTTGGGTGCACTCCCTGTAGCTTGAGTCACCTCAGGCTCCTGCAGGGCTGCAGCTGCTGATTCATCAGGCAGTGTATGCTCTGTATGTTGGCTTGAAGGAAGGAACTGAAGCTGAGGACAATCTTCATCTGGGATGGCAAAGTTGAAAACAAACTTGGGTTCTTGTCCAGAGGCGTCAAACCTCAAGGCTCCATTACAGCTCTCCTGCTTGGTGGCTTTGACCTGCTCAGCTCCACCGTCACCAAGGTCTGCTCCCGGGTCGGTCTCAGAAAGTGCAAAATCAAATTGGAAGCTGCTGCCAGATGATGTGAACAGCTCTGGCTTTGCCTCAGGTGTTGGGTCAGACTGTTTCACACCACCTGCAGTCTGCCCATTGCTTGGCTGTACTCCCTCAACACCAGGTTCCATGCCTAGAAAAGACAAGGAATATTGTTTCCAGCAATACACCAGTTTCCTTCCATGGGGATGCCACTGCAGCTCTCTCTGTAAGGCACTGCCCAGAGAGGTGACTCGATCGAAAAATGCAACCCAGGAAATCTACTGAAAAGAATCAAATCTCACTATTCCCTGCGGGACAGCTCAAGCTCACCTGCTTTCTCCACGCTCTCCTGACCCTCAGCCATCCTGAGAGGATAATCCCCAAACACATCACTCATCACTTGTTGCTTCTTTGCAAGAGGAGTCTCAGGGGAGCCGCAGGACCTTGAGAATGTGCTGTGTCTCCTCTGCTGCACTCAGAAAAACACCAAGAGAGACAAGAAACAGGTTACGCTGGGCCTTAAAATCCCCACTGTGGGATGCTGATGGCTGAGTCTTCTCTGAACGTGCTCTGTGTTCATACCACCTCTGACTAATCCACAACTGGCATTTGGTTGAAAGGGAACTCCAAGTGCTTCTGGAAGCTGCAATACTGTGAAATACTGTGAAATGTTCTTAGATGGCAGGAAAAAAAAATCTAACTGCTTATTACATACAGTCAGATTCTTACACTGCAGTGAGAGCACTGCTAACAGCACAGAAGTTGCATAGGGCTCAGCAACCCTCCCCTCAAGGCAAAGCCAAATCCCAAGCCCAGCTGTGTGTCTCTTCTCTGGAAAACTGGAAAAACTCTGAGAGCATACCTGAAAAGCAGGACTCTTGCTTGACTCTCATAAAAACCAGCCTGACCACAAGAGGAATCAAAATTTTTTGTGTCAGAGCAAATTCTCTAAAAAGCACAGTTGTTCTTTTGACAGTGGTCCCCAAGACCTCGGTTTGGGAACCTTAGTCTTGTAGGGTTTGTCTCACTCATTTCAAGCCACGAAAGAGCCTGATGTACTGCACTGTGTAATGGACACATCCCACCTCTCCTGGCTGCAGTGCCCAACCACCCTCGGGGGGAAGAACCTTTCCCTAAGACCCAGCCTAGCCCTCTCCTAACACAGCTCCAGCCATTCCCTGGGTCCTGTTCCTGGTCACAAAGAGCAGAGATTGGAGCTGCCCCTCCCGAGGAAGCCACAGACCCTGCGGAGCTCTGACCTGTCTCCTCCAACTGAACAAGCCAAGTGCTCTCAGCAGCCCCTCAGACCTTTCACCACCCTCAGGTCCCTCCTCTGAATGCTCTCTAATAGATCTTTTTTTATATTGTGGCGCCCCAAAACGGTCCCCAGGACTCGAGGTGAGGCTGCCCCAGTGCAGGGCAGAGCAGGACAATCCCCTCTCTCGGCCGGCTGGCAATGCTGGGCCTGATGCCCCCCAGGACATGGTGGGACACAAGTGGGGTGTCTCTTCACAGCACCTGGGTCTCATGTGTACCCGTTTCAAGGGGTTGGGCTGGCTGCAGTCCAGGCCTGCTGGCTGACAAGAGCAGAGCTCCAGGGGAGCCACCCCCTCCCTCACCTGGGCATTTACTCTGAGCCAAGGATCTCATGCAGACACTGCTACAGCCAGATAACTCACTGATCCAGAGCCCAGATTCCTGGCTAGAGCTTGGATCTACCTCCTCACTGCAGACTTCTCCAGCGACTGGGACTCCAGGCAGAGCCTGGGGACCATCAGCAGGACTGCCCTGCTCTCCTGGCTCAGGTACTGTGCAAAGGGGCTCTTTTCCAGCCAGGCCACTGCTTCTGCTGCCTCCCCTTCAGGAGCTGTTGAGCACCAGCAACCAGCCCAGGACAAAGGTGTAACAAAATGGTCTGATCATAGAATAGTTTGGGTTGGATGGGACATTTAATCTCATCCACCCCTTGCCATGGGCAGGGACACCTTCCACCAGCCCAGGTTGCTCCAAGCCCCGTCCAACCTGGCCTTGGACACTTCCAGGGATGGGGCAGCCACAGCTTCTCTGCCCAACCTGTGCCAGGGCCTGCCCACCCTCACAGCCAAGAATTCCTTCCCAATACCCCATCTATCCGTGCCCTCTGGCAGTGGGAAGGCATTTCCCCTTGTTCTGCCACTTGTCCAAAGTCCCTCTCCAGCTCTTCTGGAGCCCCTTTAGGCACTGGAAGGGGCCTAAGGTCTCCCTGAAGCCTTCTCTTCTCCAAGGCTGAACAAACCCAGCTCTCTCAGGCTTTATTCTTCTTAGAGCCCGATGCTCAAGCACCGTGTGTGGGCACACCTTACTTACTGCTACATCCTCAGGTGCCCCAGCAAACACTCACCTGGGCACCTCACAGAGGGTTCACACCCCTCCTCTACAGGTTAAGCAGTGGCCAGGAGCAGGAGCAGGACATGTGTCTGCATTGCTTTACAAGCCGGACTGATGAGATCACACTGTGACCTTATGAACAGTATTTTATAGGATTTTATCTTCCATGTAATTTCTCCCTGGAACAAGCTTCACAAAAACAAACCTACTGGTGTTTAAGGGCCAGACACACTGGCACAGTATTTCCTTGAGATGGAAAGCAAAGGCAGAGCTGCAGCAGAACCAAACAAGCCGTTAGATTGGAAAATATGAGAAAAAATACAGAAAAGAGGGAGAATGAGCACTACAGAAATGAAAGATAAAGCTGCTTCCAGACGGACAGTCCTTAAAGTTCAATGCTTTAAGTTGTTTTGTGTTTAGAATAAATACCAAATAACAAAACAACAGGGAAAAGGAGGGAGAGAAGGAACAGAAAGATGTCCAGATCTGCTAAATCAGATGCAAGGCTGGAATATGGGATGTGTGTGCTGGGCAGGAAGAAGGCGCCTGGTTTTGGGGGTGGGGTGAGGTGGAGATCTGCCTCCAGCTGTGCCATGCACCACTCCAGCAGTGAAATGCACCACTCTAGCTGTGAAATGCAGCGCTCCAGCTGTGAAATGCAGCGCTCCAGCTGTGACATGCACCACTCCAGTAGTGAAATGCACCACTCCAGCTGTGAAATGCAGCGCTCCAGCTGTGACATGCACCACTCCAGTAGTGAAATGCAGCGCTCCAGCTGTGACATGCAGCACTCCAGCTGTGCCATGCACCACTCCAGCTGTGACATGCACCACTCCAGCTGTGAAATGCAGCGCTCCACCTGTGAAATGCAGCACTCCAGCTGTGACATGCACCACTCCAGCAGTGAAATGCACCACTCTAGCTGTGAAATGCAGCGCTCCAGCTGTGAAATGCAGCGCTCCAGCTGTGACATGCACCACTCCAGTAGTGAAATGCACCACTCCAGCTGTGAAATGCAGCGCTCCAGCTGTGACATGCACCACTCCAGTAGTGAAATGCAGCGCTCCAGCTGTGACATGCAGCACTCCAGCTGTGCCATGCACCACTCCAGCTGTGACATGCACCACTCCAGCTGTGACATGCACCACTCCAGCTGCTCCTGGAACACACCTGGGGGAGCCTTGGGCAGTGGTGGGGAAAGCAGAATGCTAAAAAGCCGCACGAACCCGGGCCTCCAGCAGCCCTGTCCCCTCTCTGGCTGCGCACCGGAGCTGTGCTCTGTGCCCTCATTTACACATAAACCAGCACAGGGACACCCGTCCTGCCTGCAGAGCACCGAACGAGCCCTGTGCGATACACAGCCCCTCTCCTGCCAAGCCAGCACTTCCCACTGACTTTCCCCCGCTCCTTTTCCCCCTCCTACCTCTTTTTAAAGCCCTCCAAGACGCTCCCCACGCTTTCCCGAGGCTCATCACGGTGCGATGCCCCCCCGGCAGGGCCTTCCCCCGGCCGCCTTTCCCCGCACGCCGAGCACCAGCCCGGGGACACCCGGAGCTGCATTTTCACACAGTCCCCCCCAAAACCAGGCGGAATTCCAGGCCTGGCCCGCGGGGTGCAGGCAGGCTGCCAGGGGCAGGAACACTCAGAAACTCGGGGTGAGGAGGCGCTGGGAGAGGCCCCGGCCCAGCCGCCCTCACCCGCTCCGCGCCCTCCCACGCCGCTCCATCCGATCAGTCCTGCTCCAAGCCGCTCAATCCCGCTCCAGGCCGCTCCCAAGCCGTTCCCAAGCCGTTCCCAAGCCGTTCCGAGCCGTTCCGAGCCGCTCCATGCGGCCGCAGGAAGCGGCCCGGCCGCACCGCCCACCTCCGGTCACGGGCCCGGGTGGGCCCCGCCCGGCCGGGCCCGGGGACACAGCGGGAACACCCTCAGTCCTGCTCAGGAACGGCCCCAGAGCATCACCCAAACCCTCCTGGAGCTCTGGCAGCCTTGGGGCCGTGCCCACTGCCCTGGGGAGCCTGGGCAGTGCCCACCACCCTCTGGGGAAGGACCTTTTCCTGAGATCCCACCTGACCCTGCCCTGACACAGCTCCAGCCCTTCCCTGGGTGCTGTCCCTGGTCCCACAGAGCAGAGATCGGTGCCTGCCCCTCCTCTGCCCCTCCCCAGGGAGTTGTCCCTGCAATGAGGTCTCCCCTCAGTCTCCTCTTCTCCAGCTGGACACACCAAGTGCCCTCAGTGTCCTCACACGCTTCCCCTCCAGACCCTTCCCCACCCTCCTTGCCCTCCTTTGGACTCTGCAATGGCTTCACGTCTTCCTTACACTCACAGAATCACAGGATCAGCCGGGTGGAAGAGACCCCTGAGACCATCGAGTCCAACCCTTGACCCAACCCCGCTGTGATTACCAGACCATGGCACTGATGCCACATCCAGTCCCACCTTACAAACCTCCAGGGACGGTGACCCCACCACCTCTCTGGGCAGCCCATTCCAGTGCCTGATCACTCTCTCTGTAAAGAATTCCTTCCCAATATCTACCCTACACCTCCCCTGGCAGAGCTTATCGTGGTGCCCAACCAGCCCCACTGTTGCAGGTGAGGCCGCCCCAGTGCAGAGCAGAGCAGGACAATGCGCTCCCTCGCCCAGCTGGTGATGCTGGGCCTGATGCCCCCCAAGACATGTCCAGCAGTGTCTCCTTTGCTGGGACAAATCCCAGCAGGAGCACCCACACCAGCCCCCAGCCCCTCACACCCAGCTGGACACAGGTCATGCACCACACCCCTCCGTGGGCAGGGCACAGCCCACTGCCAGCAGGCAGGAAAGCTCAATACACACCTACAGCTACTGCCCGATCCCGTCTCTATTTCACATTTCCTTCTGATTATTTAATTTTGGAAATAAAAAGCCAGACACCTTGTTTCATCTGCATTTCTTTTCCCCCTTGGATTGTTTTGAACAGCCGCCAGAGGATCCCCGCTGAGGCCGGTGCCGCGGCAGCTGGCGCGTGTCACAGCACGGCGTGGGATGTCTCTCTCAAATGCTTCAAACTGTGGAGGTTACAATTTCTGCTGACATTGGCAGCTGATGTTAGGAATTCTCCAAGGCTGCCAGTGATTCCAGCAGGGCTCTGAAGTGCTGGGAAAGCACTTCCACATGTTGCTGTTAAAGGTTATAAAATGGTACTGGAAAAATCAGCACAGTTCTGCCAATCCAGACCAGACTTCTGTNGCTGGCGCGTGTCACAGCACGGCGTGGGATGTCTCTCTCAAATGCTTCAAACTGTGGAGGTTACAATTTCTGCTGACATTGGCAGCTGATGTTAGGAATTCTCCAAGGCTGCCAGTGATTCCAGCAGGGCTCTGAAGTGCTGGGAAAGCACTTCCACATGTTGCTGTTAAAGGTTATAAAATGGTACTGGAAAAATCAGCACAGTTCTGCCAATCCAGACCAGACTTCTGTCTGCCTTACAACCTCCACCCCTGCCAAGACTTAGCCATTGTGT
>VWZF01002563.1:48434-64541 GCA_013396755.1 Sclerurus mexicanus
CCTGAGATCCCCCTATCCCGGCCCCCCCACCCTGTCCCAGACCCTCAACCTGGGACCCCCAACCTGGGACCCCCATCCCGGGACCTTCATTCTGCCACCCCCAGCCTCTGCCCTCCTCATACCCAGGGGCAGCTGCAGGGAGGAGGCTCCACCGAGCTGAGGTGGCTCCGCTGATGAATCACTCGCAGGAAAGATAAATGATGGGGAATGTAATTGTGCAGGAACTCAACCTCCCCGTCTGGCCAGGAATCGGATTTTAATTAGGTTTTATGCCGTGCTGGCCGTTCCATGATGTCCGTGCTTGTCCACACTACAAGCTGCTCTCACTATCAGAGCATGCCAGGAAAGGGCCCTGAAAGGGAGAGATGGGAATGACGCTGGATGAGGCTGGGAAAAGAATGTGCAGGATTGTCTGGGGAATTGGAGGCTAAGAATGGCTTCAGGCCATGGAGGCGCTCCAGGGTGTTCAGCTTGGAGAAGAGAAGGCTCCAGGGACACATTAGAGCCACTTGCAGTGCCTTGGGACAAGGCATGGAGGGACAGGACAAGGGGAATGGTTTCCCGCTGGCAGAGGGCAGCGTTAGATGGGATTTTGGGAAGGAATTCTTGGCTGTGAGGGTGGGCAAGCCCTGGCACAGGTTGGGCAGAGAAGCTGTGGCTGCCCCTGGATCCCTGGAAGTGTCCAAAGCCAGGTTGGACGGGGCTTGGAGCACCCTGGGCTGGTGGAAGGTGTCCCTGCCCATGGCAGGGGGTGGCACTGGATGGGCTTTTAGGTTTTCCTCATCAAATTATGCACATCTGGGACACCCAGAGTGGTATTGCTGGGAACGATTTGTAGGTTCATACACGTGATGCTGAGGAGACTCCACAATTAGAAGTTTAGGAAATGAATGCTGAAAGCCTCTCCTCTCAGGCTTATTTGTGGGGAAGGAAGGACTTGTCCGAGCTGCTAAATTGAATTTGGATGTCAAAAGGCACATATGGCACCCAAACTGCCCGTGGCCAAAACAGGGCCCTTCCAACAGAACACACAGTGCTGTGACAGTAACTTTATTTGGCAGAGGAGCAGACACCGAGGTAAAGGCAAACACTGACTGTACAGACAGCAGCCCCTGCCCTGAGCCCACCCCAGGGCCAGCTCCTGCAGCCACAGATCCAACACCGCTCCAGGCTGCCAGCACCGAGCCAAGCCCTGAATGGGAGTGCTGGACACCAGCCCAGCCCTCCCTCTGCACTGCTGGGAGAACAGAACAGCCTGTGCCAAGAGGAAGGGATGGAAATCTGCTCATGGAGGCTGCAGGTACGTCACCCAGCCCCACCTGTGTTGTGTACCTGCCCTGCTTAGGCCTGACCCCTTTGGATGCTCTCCTTTTATTTCACAGTATTAAATTAACCCTGTCTTGCATCACCAATACTGCACATTCCTCTAATAATGATTCCATGTTCTTCCTCTCCACTGTCCTAGTAACAGGCTGAGGGAATCACAGGCTGTGGTTTCACTTGCATTCTCTTTAGCAAAGGTGTTTTTTTTTCTTTTTCTTCAGGTTGAGTTATTTTTAACCTGGCTCAATTCCCAAATTAGACTCACTGCCTGGCAGCAGGAGCAGTTGTACCTGCACTCCTGGAGAGAGCAGGGGAGCACATGGAGCAGCTGTGGGAGCAGGGCTGGGTGTCCAGAGGGAGCACTGGGGGCTGGTGAAATGCAGCCTTGGCTTCTGATTTTCACAGGCATTGACAAGGAGGTCTAACAAATCGTCCCAAGGCACACAAGAGCTGGGGAGGCTGCCTAGAACACACTGCCAGTCTTGGGAATATACACGGCTTCCCCAGATTTGTCCTCAGCTTACCTCATGCAGGCAAAGCCAGGAGGTGCAGGTGGCTGAACTTTCCCTCTGCCATTTCAGCCACCCCTTTCCCCTCTGAGAAACAAAGGAAACACAGGTGTAACAGCATAGACAGGGCAGTTTGAAGTGCCAAAAAAGGCTCCAGGACTGAAACAGCCCCTGGTATCCCCTTGGTGAATCCAGAAGGGCCAGACTTGAGCCGGTGGTGAGGGCAGCTTGTCCCCTCGGCAGAAGGAAAATGGCAAACATGAGCCCCCTGGCTCTCCTGGAGCCCTGCCCTGCCCAGCTCATGCTCTCTGGGGTCAGTGAGAGCTGTCAGGGGTCTGGAGGCACCTCGTGGCCCCTGGGAAAAGCTCGGCCCTGTAAAGGGCAGGGCAGGATTCTTCCCTGTGTGCTTTGGTGTCGTGACACAGGAGCCAGCTCAGCAGAAACCCTGTGATAGGAGTTGCAAAGCTGTGGCTCTCGGGAGTTCACTGAAGCGTGGCTTGCAGAGAAAGGAACAGCATTCATTAGCTATAGCAGGAACAAAAATGGAGAAGCTTTTTGGGACACAATCCTTTGACCCTGAATCAGAAAATTCCCACTCAAGGATAAGTGGCTTTGTGAAAACTGACTCTGGGTTTGATTTAGTTATGCCAAGGTGGTCAGTAGCTGTAGAACTAGGAGCAGAGGTGGCAAGTTGTGTGTGTCAGAGACAAACATCTCTCACCGGAGCACAGCAATAACTTGGATAGTAAGGTGGATGGAAACAGCAAAATGCCCTAAAACCAGTATCCACATGGTCAGCTTGGGAAGGAACCAAGGATTACCGAGAGCTGTAGTCATTAGCTCTGCTGTTACTCCATCGCTGAAAACGGCGACTTGGTTTCTGGGATCAGTTTCTCATAAGGAGGTTTTTATTTCCCCAAAGCTTATTTACTTTTCCAGGTTACTGTGCTTCTCTGTAAGCCAGATCTGCTCTAGGAAAGCCAATCCCCAAGGAATCAGACAAAATCCAGATACTTAACAACGCCTCTCCAACACAGCAGGGGAAAAAGAAAAAAAAGACAAAAAATCTGCAGCCTTTGAGAAAAAAAAAAAACCACCAAAACAACCCAACCGTGGTGTGAAGGAGTTAACGTGGAGCAAGGTCAGCAGGCTGTGTGGAGGCATTGTCTGTGCTGGCAGCAGGGCCCGGGTATTGCTGCTGCTGCTGCTGCTGCAGAGCCCCTCTCCGCTCTCCGCAGGGCTGACTCACTCACTCTGCAGCGCTCCCGGCACCTCGGATGTGCCAGCACACACCGCCCTGCCAGGCTCCCAGGCTGCCCCTTCCCTTCTTCCCAGCCACAGTCCCTCCCTGCCACCCGGCACTGCGCTCTGAGCTGCCCCTGCTCCTGGCACTGAAGGGAGCCCAAAAACCCAAAAGGTCCCTGGTTCTCTTAATCACTCGAGAAATTTGCTGATGCAATACCACCAGCGAAGGACGTGGAATTGGAGTTTTCAGCTGGGAGTCATCAGGGAGGATGCAGAGCATCGCTGTCAGAGAACGCCTCGGCAGAGGCAGCACGTGCAGCCTGTTAATTTGATGCCGGGTGTATTTGCAGGTACTTGGCACAAAGTGATCCTCCCCCCAGCTCTGTTCTCCTTGCATGGGTTTGTGTATGAATGACAAAGGCTTAACGTGTTGCAAGGCAAGAAGCAAAATGCCACTGAATGGATTTTCCCTGCATGTGGTTCCCTAAGTGCCCATCACCCTCCTGAGCCCATTAACTGCCTCCGCACGGCGTCACCAACCTAAAACGGGGCCTTTCAATTGCTTAGTGCCCTTGGAGATGAGAGCTGCCACCAGCGTTTAGCTACTCTCAAAGGCAATGCATTCCTGTCTTTGAAAGCTGGCAAAAGGGCTGGCATGGCAGCAGATTCCCCTTAAAGAAGGTAAAACCAGAAGTTAAGCATATTTGCAGCCCCAGCTGGGACCCTCTCCTGTCCTGCTGCACAAGCCAAATGCAGTGTCTCTCACCAGGACTGAAGCTGGATGGGGCATGTTCTCCAGAGACCCTGGAGTCAGGATTCTACCCCCACTGCAGTCAGTGAGACACGATTACACTACAGATTCCATAAATGTTTATGACCCTCGGGGAAAGCCAGAGGTTCAGAGTCTACTACTTTTGCTGAAGAACGACCAACACCATGCCAACCAGGAAATTCCCTTCACCCCAGGCCCTGCTTCAGCAGCCATCCAGGGTTTTCCTTTGGTCACCTTATGCCTCTGCACAGCCCCAGCACCACCTCTGCACACACACTGCAATGGGGCAAAGCTTTTCCCAAACAAAACTAGCCCAGCCCATCCCAGAGCCAGGCAGCTAAGAGGTGACTGCAGAGAGATCAATGTTTTAGCAAAGAGAATAAGCCAATGCATTTGTTAATAATTGCTTATCAACAACTGTTGAAAATACACCTTCACCCATGTCTGTGAAAATACATTCCAGTAGAAGGATTAAGCTCATAGCCACAGTCCCCTGAACGGTCCCCTCTGGAGACTCAGAAGCTGCACAAGGTGGCACCAGGCCTGTGGAACAGCCCAGCATGTTAGCAGTTCCAAAGTTTCAGTGAATTCCCTGTGCCCTGGCCACAGCTCCTCATGGCACTTGCACCACTCAGTGGACAGGTACAGGGATGAAACACATGTACAGCACACCTCCCTTCCCACCCAGGGGGGGCAGATCCCTCCACGGTCAGCAGCTTCGTTTGACCACAAAGGCTCTGCTAACACTAGGTGTCTGTGTAGTAGTAACATTTTGGCTTGAAAAAGAGTTTGGCCTGTTCTTTATGTAGGATTAACATGATGTGCTCCCCCCGGGAAAGGTCCGAAACTTATTTCCCATAGAAGCTTTGGAGTACTCAGATCTCAGGACAGAGAAGGCTGCTCCAGCCTCAGCAGCAGCAGAACATCCCAACTCAATCGCTCCTGATTTGCAAGTTAAAAATACAAGTTCTTGACTGAAGCTATTTTGTTGATGAGACTATTGTTGAGGTACTTCACAGGCAATTACTGCTCACAGCACAGCTTCCAACCAGCTCAGCTTCTGCGGGGCCAGCACGAGGACAGGACAGGCAGCTCCTTCCCTCACCACAGGCTGAGCCTGCACCCTCGCTCCCTGACCCTCCACGCAGGCTCTTACAGAGCATTACCATGAGCCAGATGTGCTGATCAGGACAAACACAGCCCTGCACCTCTACTCACCTTGAGTCCAGCCCACAGCAGCAGCTGGGAAAGGAGCTGCCACTGCCCAGGAGAAAGGGAAAGGTGTGGAAGTGCTGGAAGCATCACTCCTGCAAGTGTCCAGTCACTGCAGCAACCTGCATCCCACCCCAGGAACCCCTCCTCTTCCCAAGGAGCAGCCTGAAATCAGAGCCAGAGGACTCGTTACAGCAATGTAGTGAGGAATTTTTATTTGGAAACATGGTAGAAGTTTGTAACCCAACACTGGGTGCACGACTCTGATGCCGGAGCATACGCAGTTACTACTGAAACACAGGAGTGTTTCGGACAATTGCTGTAATAAAACACGAAATTCTCATACTCCAATACCAGGACACTACAGCAATCTTTAGAATCAAAGTTACATCCAAGGAATTCTCTGCACTTACAATTGACCCCACAGTGTAATCTACCTATATATAAGATTAATATATATAGCATGGGAAATTGAAAATCCTTGCTCCATAGATGTATGAACATGTCAAGTCTTTTATAAATAAACATCCAGTGAAGAGAAAAAATTACATTTCTAGTTCATATTTATACATAAAATACTAACAGCAATGGGTGGAAAATTGCACACGGGCCACCCCAAGCCATGCAGCAGGCTTGGAGCAGCCCATCCAAGTTAATATTGAAGTACACACAGGACAGACGAGTCACTAACATACATTGCGCATTTACAAGAGATCAACTACCAAATTGGGACAACTGTACACATTGGAGAGACCATTTTCATTCTGGAGCTTTTTTTTTTGTTAAACGTGGATTTGTTACATCTCTTTACATCATACCGCAACATTTACTTCGTGGAGAGGATAAGGGCAACGATGAGGCCATAGAGACCCAAGACTTCAGCGAAGATCAAAATGAGGATCATGCCCACAAATAACCTGGGCTGCTGCGCTGTTCCCCGGACACCCGCGTCGCCCACGATGCCGATGGCAAAGCCAGCAGCCAGACCACTGAGGCCCACGCTCAGGCCAGCACCCAGCTGAAGGAAGCTCCTGCAGGACACAATCGGGCAGAGTTTCAGTGGCAAGGAAAAGGACACCCAGCCTTAAGCTCCTGACTCTTTGAACAAGCCCAGCGTGTCTCCCAAAGCAGACGCTTCCTGACACTCCCTGCTCTGACACTTCATAAATGGGCAGCAGTGGAGGATCTTCACCTGCTCTTCAGGTATGAGTCATGCTCCACACTGAGCTGCTGGGGCTGGAGCTCACCTGGCCACCCAGCCAGCTGCAGGCTGTGTGCTGTCAGAGCAGCACTGACCAGCACTCGCAGCAATGCCTGTCCCACAGCGCAGTGTAGCCAGTTAGTAGCTGCTCATCTCCAACCTTTAGCAACCTTATATACAGCCACAGCACATCCAGGTGATTATCAGGTGTCTTGCTCTGCAGGAGTTGGGCAGGAATGGTTTTCCAGGTAGGATACCTGAGGAATAGTCCCTGTCAGTATCTGCCCACCTGGTAATTGCAAAGGAGCATTTGTACCTGCTGTTTTAGACCATGGCTTGTTAGGCCAAGCGCACTGCTCATCATGTACAGCCCCACAGATACCTCAGCAGCACTGTTTTATTCTGAGGTCTCAACCAAGCCAGTTCCAGCTATTCTCTGAAGCCAAGAACAGATTGAGTTTCAGACTGTACCTGCTGTAGAGGCCCAATGTATAGCTCAAGGATTGGTTTACCATCACATAAAGCAGAAGCAATATTAATTATTCACTTGCATCTCCCAGGCAACAGCAGAACTTGGACACTCTTGCCTGTGCATTCCAGGCCTAGAGTCTGGCACAATGACACAAGCTTTGCCTCCTATTCCAGTGCTGCCTGTACATGGCTTCTCTCAAGCCACAGCCCCCAGCATGAGCTGTAGCCTGATCGATCTGTGCCAGCCAACACAGCCAACTGCGCCAGCAGCACAGCTGGAACGCAGCCCGTGCTCCTAAGCCCAGCATTTAGCACTGACAGCCCTTCTGGGGACTTTTAGCCAACCCCACCCACGCTCAGGGCACCAGACCAGGGGCAGGACAATCTGAAACAGAACTGCCACACGCAGCAACTTACTTGAATAGTGTGATGGTGGGTGAGAGGGCATTGGCAATGAGCACTGCCACTACGAGGCCATAGATCGCTATAATCCCCGCCATGACCACGGGGATGATGGACTTCATGATCAGCTCAGGCCTCATGACAGACATGGCTGCAATACCTGTGCCACTCTTTGCTGTTCCATATGCAGCTCCCAAGGCTGGAAGAGAAAAAAAGAATGCATTAGCACATCTTCAAATACCACTTCCTTTGCTAGGCTGCAGTGTGAGAACAGCTGAGCCAGCACAAGGAAGGATTGTGCAAAATTACCACAGTCACTTGACAGCCAGGAATACTTGCCTCAGGGTGAGGAAGCGACCTATCCTAGTCCTAGATCAAAGGCAGATCACCAAGGAGGTGCTGTTCAAACACTACCGATAACAGAACACCCTTTCCAGGCCAGCTTCACAGCAGGGCACACCCCCAGCAGCCATCCGTCCATCCCTGCGTAGGGACCAAAACGCAAGGTCTAAGGTGGAACTCACTGTGCCCTCCCACGGTCCACACTGCAAGGCTCAGCCAAGCACAGCTGTCTGTCCCAGCAGAACACAGCTCAGAGCTGGGCTTTACAGAACTTCGAGCCATCTGAGCCGAGTTCAGGTGCACAGGTCACCTTCATGGGGCCTCATGTCCCACAAAAGCCCTCTGCCTACACTTCAGTCCTGGGGTTAAATGTGCCATTGCAGCTTCATCAGACACGCTGAGATAAGGAACAAACTCAGCCATGTCATTCCTTGGAGAAAGGTACCCTCTGCCAGAACATCACCTGTGAAGGATTCAGGTCCAAACACAGGAACCACAAAGTACAGTCTGGCTTGTGGGTTATAGAGGACCACAACCACCTTACCCCTAAGGCTTGCTCCTCACCTGTCAACACCTGAGCATGCAGAGACCCACACAGGATCCACAGCAGAGCATGGGCTTCTCACCTGTATCTGAGACCTGCTGGAAGAGCCCAAAGCCGTACCCCAAAAACTAACTTCTGCCTTGAAAGCTCTGTATTAGTCTCACAAAAAAATGAAGTATTCCATGAATACCTCATTTCTTGATTCTGCAGTACTTGAAGAGACCCCTTTCCTTCCAGCCCTCCTGGGGAGTACCCTGGGAACTCCCTAACTTCAGACTGCACTCCCCATCACCCCGACACGACAGTGCAGGTCAGTTGCCAGCCAGGAGCAAGTCTCTGGAGCAGCAGTGCAAGGCACTGGAAGGGGAAGCAGTCTTCTTTTCTGACACCATTCAGAGTTAACAGTCCTATTTAGCAAGATAACACTCTTGCCTGCTCTAAAAGGCTACCGTAGAGTATTCAAACCACAGAGATTTTAAATCTTGGTACTGTTCTGAGACTTACTAGTTGAGTGTGCTCCTGCCACATAAAAACCTAAGGTTTCTCCAAGGGAGACCTGCTTGTTTCACAAAGATCTGTAGCTGCCTTACACCAGCATTCAAGTGGTGCATCTTGTCCCAGAGAGCTGCTGGGAGGTATTTGGAAGGGTTTGGATATATGTGCTTTCCTGCTCAGCCTTCCCATAAAGCTTGCCTTTGAAAAGTCATCCTTGTGGCTTGGCACTAAATCTCCAGACCATTCATACAGGTAACATAAGGTTCATTCTCAGAAGGAAGTCCAGTTACAAAAGCCTGAAGGGAAAGCCTCATTATCAACTATCAATTTGTTCCATACTAGCAAAGCTCTTGAACTTTGACTTGTCAAGGGCTGCTCAGGGCTATTCAGAACTAGAATCCAGCTTAGAAAGCCTGAGCCAGGAGCAGGTTTTACATGCAAATGCAAGCTGAGCCCAGAAACCAGCACATGGACTTAAGTAGCCATTTCAGTGGTGGGTCTGTTTAAGGGTCTAGCCCTTAGGAAATCTAGAAAGAAAGCACTATCTTGAATTAGGAACCCTTTTTGTTGGATGAAGCAATTTTTAAGGGCTAGTAGTAAGCCTGGATCCTGCTTCCACTATGTGCCCTGGCTATAGCATTTAGCAGAAGCCATTTCCCCTGTCTGCAATCATTTACAAACCTCTCCAGCAACACAGAGGCTCATGAAGGAAGTTCATTATTTAAAGTTAGAGAAGGCATTACTTCCTCCAAGCCTGAAGCTACTCCAAGGTGTTGCAATTAATGCAGTGATGGATTACAGAAGGTGATTTTGTAACCCCACTTACAGAAAGTCAGCCTTCTGTGGAGGGGCAGAGCAGCATGAGTTTGTCAGTTCCCAGTTAAAACCCCAGGAACAGCCCAGACCTTAAGCCCTGAAGTTGGTCTAGACAGCTACAGAGAAAGCCTACATGTACCAGTTTTCACATGACAGTTTTAGATGTCACTGAAGCTCTACAAGCACTCTCATTGTTAGACAGTCACCAGTGCCACACACACAGCTTCAGAGGTTGGCACATCTGCTCCCTGACCAACAGGCACCTCCAGCTTGTTGGTCTTACAAAGCAGCTTTAACTGCCCTTCACCAGCCTGACAAATTCTCCTTACACCTTTGACAGCATCTCAGTGTTACAGTCAAAGTGGCAAAGACAATGCCTGCTTCCCACCACGACCCAGCCTCCAGTGGCACAGTCCCTCAGTTGTGGGCTATGGGCACTCGGGACAATGTTCCTGCACACCTTCAGTTGTACCTTGTGGCAGCTCTGAACATCTAAGCACACAGGCTTCATATGGTACATTCAAATATCCCTGATGCATTGGAAGGACATTTTTTCCAAAATCTGTGAAGAGGGTTTGAGGAGATCTGTGGCAGACAGTGGAAATGGGACAAGAGTTGTACCACTGCTACACACCTAGACTCCATGTTTTTGTGTCAGATTATCCAGCTCCCCAACCTGTAACATACACCCCAATCAAGCTCCAACACTACCTTTGAAGAGGCAGAGCTGCCAGAGAGCTGTCAAAACATTTAGCTGGCAGGTGGAGAAGCACTCTGCCTACCCTAGCTCACCAAAGAGGGAACCCATGCTGGTCTCTAACCAGAAACTGTGCCACTTAGACTTTCAGTGGTGTTATAATACAGAGAAGTTGCTTGACACACCATTCAAGACTTACTGCCAGTAAGCCTGTTTCAGAAGTTAACTCCATTTTGAAATACTTTGGAGTTATTCCTTGAACTCACAAGCCAGAGCTATTTTAGCTGTTCCTGGGGGCAAAACACCTTCCCCCTCAGAGCTGGGGAGATGCTGCCTGGCACCTGACCATAGCTCTTGCTTTATTAGTCCAAAGTGGCAGCAGAGGGAGTGAGGCTGTGCAGCTCCAGGATCAAGGATGAACTAGAAAGTCACTTGCCATAGAGACTGTAGTGTCAAAGACTGAAGACAAGTCATAGTCTTGCCACTACCAGGACCTGCAGTAGAGCTCTGCCTCCAACACTCAATCAGCACTTGAGCAGCCTGCTCTTCACATGCAATGCCAGTCCCAGCATCAGGACCACCTCTTTGCAGCTACAGGGGCAGCTCAGTCAGGTCACACACTGAGAAAAGTAACCCCGCAGGTGAGTCAGGCCAAGTCTCCCCATGTGACACCCCCTTGGTACAAGAAGAGGCTACGCGGAGCCTTCAAGTCAGGGAGATCCAGTAGCACAGATCCAGTTTCACCAGTTGATACCTCCAGACAGGATCAGCCCGGGAACAGAGGCTCAGAACCAGCCACATGCACTCCAGCAGCATCTGGTCCATTCAGAGCCAGGACTCTCCCATGTCGCACCATTGAGAAGCAGGTTTCCACACTGCACATGTGACACGTTTCCAGAGCACTAACATGCAGAATTCTCCTGCATTAGGAAGTGAGCTAGTAACACAAGTCAGATTTCCAGCTAGGATATACCACAGGTTACTACCACTGCAAGCCTGAAAGACCACTTGGGATGAGCATTTACACCTGGAGCCTTTTACAACTCTTCACTATCCAGTGGGCTGCCCTCAGCAGCTTCCCTGAGAGCACACAGGCACCAATTCACCAGCACTTTTCCCCACCCTCCGCCTGAGCACATTGTTCTTGAATGGCTGGAGAACTGTTAGAGGTGAAATCCAGGTCAAGTACAGTCCTTGCTTTGCCATGCCAAAAACGTGGGCACTTCCAAAGAAATAGGCTGCTTCCCACTGGTTTCCCCTGCCCCCCCCCATTTAACACAGCTCCACCTCAGGTTACAGAAATAGATACTCCACGGCTGCCTTGGAAAAACCCTGTTGCTCTGTTCAGGTGCATCTCCACAGAACAGCCAGGGGAACTGTACCTGGAGCCTATGCAAATTCTCATCATAGTGGCTGAAGCCAGTTCCCCACTGAAAACCCAATGGGTAAATAGGGAAGTTGCCCTACAAGAAGCTGGAGACCTTCAGTGAGTCACCTGTTACAGGATTAGGGCCAGCTTTTTGTTCTTCCCTCATGTAATGAAAGGGTGTGGGGATTCCCACCAAGCCTGGCACTGTCAGCCTACAAGCATTATCAAAAATCCTGCAAGGCTGGCAGGCCTTTTACTCTTGGGACAGTATATCTGAGAACTTAGAAGTCCACCAGCTCCTTGAGAAGTTGTTGCAACAGCAGCAGTCCAAGGAAAAGAGAAGTCTACTGTCCAAGAGCTGGGACTGCTGCAATTGGCACTCTGGATTGTCTGACAGAGCACACAGAACCCTCTGATTTTCTAAGTATGGTAAGGCTGGCACACCATGGCACAGAGTCTTGCCCTTCTGCAAGCAGCAAAATCCATCCAGCCACTTGTTATTCATCTTTATCATACAAGCTCCCCCCTACAACCTTAAAGATGACCCATTTCACAAAGTGAGCGACAAGCATCCTCCAGGTACTGACTGGCAAAGTAGTTACACCAGTTAGCAGGACCCCTTTCCACCAAGCACGTCCAAGGGCAGCTACAGCACCCACAGCCCCATCTCTGCAGTGTGGGAAAGCCCAGGTCATCCACCTGCACTCAGCAGACACTCCTGGGGCCAGACCAGCCTGACCCAAAGCCCCAAGCTCACAGGGTTCAGTCTGGAGGAAGTGAGTTCAGCCAGTTATGGCTCACTGGTGAAAAGCACACACTGCTGTAAACCACTGCTTCAAGCAGCACCCTGGTCAGGCTGGGACATCGTTCAGCTTGCAATCTGTGTGCAACCAGTGAGGCTCTGGAAAGATAACACATGCCAGTTTTAGGAACAGAAAAAAGGAAGCTGACCAAGAGGTCCTGAGGCAGCTGGCATCCATGTCTACCACTGCTCCCAATGTTCCCGCCAGAGGGGAAAGCGCCTGGAGGCTCTGCAGAGACTCCAGGGTGAGAGAGATCCATCGGGAAGCCCCAGAACAAACTGCAGCATAACTGCTTGGGCCATGTTCTGAAGAGCCAATGGTTTACACTGATCCTCCATCTCATTTTCAGATGTTCCTGAGACTGGCATTTACTGAGAAGAAATGATGCCCTTGTTGAGATGCCATCCCTCAATCTGAAGCTGCAGAAACACTGCCTACCTCACTTCCGTTCCAGCACGTAGGTCTTTGCAGTCCACTGGTTTACCTGCTGTTAAGGACGAAGGCTTAAGCTAATCTCTGCTGCAGACAGTCTGGGGCTCACACACCTGCCCACATCACAAGGCCTTTGAAGCAGAGACTAAGGAGAGCTGCACTCTGCTCTGCCATTTCCCTTTACCTGCAAGCTCCTCTTAGGATGAGGTCCACAGCTCGGCACTGAGAAGCAAGCAGCTCTCCTGTTCCACCTCCCCACCTCTCAGACAGTGTTTCAGGAAGCACAGGTGCCATTTGCCTTCAAGGCTGCAAGTTGTTTACAGTCACAATGCCTTCTAGAATCAGACTGTGCAGGGCTGTCAGCTGCATCAAGCGACATGTTCTGAGCCAGCAACTCCGCCATGGAAGTCCCTTAAGAGCCAACCAACTGCTATAATATCTGCAGCCTTAGTTTAAAAGAAAAATACTATTTCATTAGCTCTGCAACAACAGTGAGAAGACAAAGGGCCAATTTAACACTGCTGGCTAGAGTTCTCTTCATGAGGGATCTTTCAGCTGCTTGGCAGTGCAGCAGGTACTGAAGGCACTGAATGCCCAACTGGAGTGCAGGTCTACGGACAACTCCTCCCCACACCAGGCAGGGCACAGTGGGCACACCTGGGACAGCAGGCTTTACACAGAGCACCAGCACACTTGGAACCAGCCAGCTTTGCTCAACACCACACTCGTCCCTTCTGGAGCTGAAGTCACATGGAAAAGCCACAATAATTTAATCACTCAACAGCACCTGACCCTGAGCCACCACATTTTACACATGAGAAATAAGGAACTGCATCAATAAGAACAAGTTGTAATCTGCAAATAACCAGACAGGCTCGAAGATGGCCAAGGTCACAGCAGCCTGCTCTTGTCTCTCACTGACCAGAACAAGTTCTGCTATCTATTTACCATCAGCAGGTAACGATCACAGGTCACACAGGACTGCAAAAAGTCACTTGTTTTCACATCAAACCAGCCTGGACAGTACAGAACCTGAACATGTTTACTACAAACAGATCTCAGAACTACAAGCTCCATAAGAATGTGATCTTTAGATAGAGCATGAGTCAGACATGATCACTGCACTAATTAACACTGATCCAGGACAAATTTTAGAGAGTTTTATGCTGCTTGTCCAGACTTAGATCCTTTCTTCTAAATCAGGGTGGGTTTTTTAACAATATACAATTAATATCAGAACATGCCACATCCCCACTACAAAAGCTACATGACACTGCAAGTTTCAGTTTTTATGATATTGACACCTCTGCCATATTGCCTTAAAAATCCAAACTGCTTCACTAAACTCCCACATCTAAGAAAACTTCTCTTAGCAGTATCTATAACCTGTTGTTCAGTGACTGGACCCATCAGGGGCCCTGGCAAGAATACCTGCATGGCTCAGACCTGCTGGAATTACAGCATCACTGAGGCTGGGGAACACCTCTAACCTCATTGAGTCCAGGACCACCTGACACAGATTCTGCATCAAGGACCAGTCACATACCAGCAGCGACATGACAGATATACCAAGCCTTCATCAACACAGCTTAAGCACTGACTCTGCATTACCCTACTCAAACCTCCCCCCTGCAATCCCACAGCATCGCACTGTCAAATCATGCAGCTCCTAGGAAAGGCTCCACTGCTGGTTCAGACATGCCAGCACCACTGTGAATCGCTGCTGAAGCACTGACTCAAGCCTGCATCTCCCACTGCTGTTCCCGAGGAAGCACACTCCCATGTCACAAGCCTGGTGTCTAAAGCCATACAGCCATGTTCTTTTGCTTCCAAGTTTGACTCTGCAAGGGGAATCCAGTGACTCCTTCCTTGGAAAGAAAGCTCAGCATTTAAGACCATTTCACAAAAGGCTGTGAACTGCTGACTACCTTTTTCTAACAAGTAATTAGGTCTTAGTTTCCTCCTCCATTATCTTTGTGAGACAAGAGGCAGGCAGGTCAGCAGTCCCAACACTGGCTCCCATGGCGTTCCAGCCACTGAGGTTTCAGGAAACCCTTCCATGTCGAGTACAATGACTGAGTTCCAAGGTGCCGGGCCACCAACTACCCTCACCATGGGCATCTGCACCCCACCACCAGGTGCAGAATAAGCAAGACTAAACACAGCCAGCCAGGCTTTTGTTTTATCGAATACTAAAACCATGAACGTGCCTGGTGTGAAACACCAGCGTGGCTGGACAGCTTGCTCTCAAACACCAGTTTTAATCCAGTGTCTGCTTGGCTGTCTCTACAGCTTACTCTACCACACTAATCAATCAGGAGCAGCTTCCCCAAAACTGTCCTGCAGACCCAGCCACCATCCCAGAGGCTCTACACAGCTCGAGCTACAGCCAACTCAGTGCTGGAGGGTTCTGACTGCCCAGCTGGGAGCCAAGTGAGGTGGCAGATGAAGACCAGTCAATATGCTCGTGCCTGTGGAGACACTGGCTAAGACTTCAGAAGAGAAAACCAGATTGACTCCTAATTCTTTTATTCCCAATTACCTTAACACTCATATTTCAGAAAAAAACAGCTGAAGCCTTTGCCACGTTAGCCCCAAAGGGACAGCAGGTCTGCACCCACCGGGGAGCGGCCAGCGCCGTGCAGAGCAGCAGTGCCGGCGTGCAGGGGCCTCACCCGGCCCCGGGAGGGGGCGGCCTGCAGGACGGTGTCCGCGGCGGCACGGAGGGTCCGGCAGGCAGAGCGGTGCCGCAGCATGACCCAATTTACAGCGCGCTCGGCTCGCAGCGGGCGCCGCAGAGGGCCGGGCGGCGAGAGGGCCATCCCCGCCCAGGGCGGCTCGGCAGCCCCGGCACCGGCTCAGAAACAGGCCGGGTCCCGGTCACGGCGGCCCCGGGCCCGGGGGGGCCCTCCCGGTGACACCCCCGGGGCCTCCCCAGGCTCGGGGCGGAGGGTCCCTCCCGGTGACACCCCCGGGGGTTGGGGGGGATCTCCCTCCCGGTGACACCCCCGGGGGTTGGGGGGGATCTCCCTCCCGGTGACACCCCCGGGGGTTGGGGGGGATCTCCCTCCCGGTGACACCCCCGGGGGTTGGGGGGGATCTCCCTCCCGGTGACACCCCCGGGGGTTGGGGGGGATCTCCCTCCCGGTGACACCCCCGGGGGTTGGGGGGGATCTCCCTCCCGGTGACACCCCCGGGGGTTGGGGGGGATCTCCCTCCCGGTGACACCCCCGGGGGTTGGGGGGGATCTCCCTCCCGGTGACACCCCCGGGGGTTGGGGGGGATCTCCCTCCCGGTGACACCCCCGGGGGTTGGGGGGNCCCGGGCGGCGCCGCCGCAGTCACGTGTCCCCGGGGGCTCCGCCGGCGGTGACGTCACCGGCGGACCCTCCGCCGCCCCCAGAGCCCGGATGGAGCGGGGGGGGGGGACACGAGCCCGGCCCGCAGGACCCCCCCGCCCCCCCCGGCCCGGGGG